>JAKTZW010000409.1:0-30508 GCA_030579015.1 Zhuliangozyma blackwelliae | reverse complement strand
CCCACCCTCCCACGAATCTCAATGAATATCGACATTATAGAACCGTACAATAGGATACGAACGAGCAGCAAGATATCTACTCTCCTCCAGCATGAAAACAAGATATACGTCGGACTCGCCAATGGGGATCTACTCATATACACACTAACGAGCAACGCCGCCGTAGACTCGGGCAGGAAATCCGTAAGGAGTTTCCGGTCCACGTTCTCTGACGTCAAGGGGTTGTTCAACGAGAATGAAAAGAGCGGACAGTATAGTTTGACCAACACGTTCCGCAACCTCACTCGCGATGGCCAGGGCATATTGCAGATTAAAACACTACCGATTGCGAGCCAAAAGACCATCGTGTTGATCACGACAATAGACGCATTGCGGGTGTTTGAGATTGTCGGCAACCACACCAACCAGATTTTTAACTTGGACGACGTGAAAGTAGGCAGTGTTGTGGCGATTGACCGAATGTTGTTTGTGGGCATCAAAAAGAAGTTGGCGGTGTTTAGCATCACCAACAAGACGAGAAACTTGTTTCTGTTTACCAAAGTGAACGAAATCACCTTGAAGGACAAGATCCAAACGATTGATGTGTACGGCCCAGACAGCATTATTGTGGGCCTGTCGAGCGACTATGTGATTGTGGAAACAACAACGGGCGACTTTGCTGTGTCTCCCCTCCCAGTGGAGAAGATCGATGCACAAACCAGCTCGTTCAGCTACTTTGGGCTATCTTCCAGCAAACCCCAGGTGTGGACAATACTGGCTGGTGACGATATCCTTCTTCTTGTCAAGGATACCCAGGTGATACGCATCAACAAAAAGTCGACGGAGATCGCCACGTCGCGGATAAAGTTGACGGCCGTGCCGGTGTCGGTGTTGTTTATCTACCCGATTTACTTGCTCGTTGTTTACCAAAAACGGTTTGAGATTTACGACTTGGAAAACGGCGACGTTATCCAGCGGTTCACGCACCAAATGACGGCCCAAATCGCCGTCAATGTGGACGACACAACCATCAGCCTCGCGTCTGGCTTTGACATTTTGCAGTTTAGGGTGGTGGCGTTCCAGCGTCAGATTGACCAGTTTTTGAAGATATCGGGCAAGAGAATAACGCCGCTGGCAAACTCTGTGCGAGACCCGCAGCACGACTTGAAATACCTCGGTCTTGAAAAGGCGATTTTGCTCGTGTCGAGCCTCGACACCGACGATGCGTTGTTTAACAACGAAAAGGGCCGGTTGATGAAGTTGCGTGATTTGTACCGGTTGAAAGCCATCACCTTGTTTGAGTCGTACCTGAAGTACCACGAGTCGTTGGTTGAGATTGCTTCCGAGTGGCTTGTGTCGTACAAGGACGTGCTCGCGTTGTTTCCAAACTTTCTCAACGGCGAGGGCGATACCGCCGAGAGCAATGAGAAGGGATATGGTATCAGCCGGTTGACGGTGGAGGACCTCTCGTTGAACCCGATACCCGAGTCAGAGTACGATACAGACACCAATGCATCCAAGCGCGTGGCGGGAGCGGCAGCATCAGCAGCCGTAGCTACCGCAACATCGGCGCCCCTGCCACTGCCCCTGCCCATGGCCATAGCCAGGACCAGGACGAGGACCAATGCCAACGTCAAGAAATTCTTCAAGGCCGTCAACAACTTGATCATCTACCTCACCGACCAGAGACGGATCTTGTCGACATTTGTCGACAAGTCTGTGTTGCAGTGGAAGGGGGTGGAATTGCGGCCGCCCGACGTTTATCCCGGGTCCAACCTTGACGAGATTGCCACCATCATTGACACGACATTGTTTCTCTGCTATTTCTACTGCAAGCCCATGCTCCTTGGTCCCTTGTTGAGGTTGCCAAACAACCGCTGCGACTCCAAAGTAGTCAACGAGTGCTTGCTCCACAATATCCACAACCACGTGCAGCAGCGGAGCATGATGCAGCCAAACTTTATCCAGGAGTTGCTCGACTTTTATTTCACGAGAGGGTTGCACAAAGATGCCTTGGACATGTTGTACAATCTTGCCAACGACGATGGTGGCAACGTTTCTGTGGACCATTCAAACGAAGATGACAACCAAGTTGACGATTACTTGAGAGGACCCGGCTTGACCATTAGGTACTTGCAGAAACTCACCAACGAGAGTCTACCGCTTGTGTTTGAATACGCCAACTGGGTGATTGACGAGAACCGAGCCAATGCCAAGCTCATTTTTATGAATGATACATTTGAGTGCGAGAGCTATGACAATAGCAAAGTGTTGGGGTACTTGAAAAAAAAGGACCCGGTGCTTGCCATCACGTACCTCGAGTGGTTATTGTTTGAAAGCGACTTGTCGGAGTCACTCAAGGGGGGGAAACAGCAGCCAAAGTACGAGACGGCATTGATTGTGCTCTACCTCAAGCACAGCGAGTATTACGACAAGTTGTTTGTGCTCCTCGAAAAAAGCACCCATTACGACCCATGGGCGGTGCTTAAAGAGATCCCCACCACCGAGGACAGGTACCTCCGGTTGACGACTTTTGTGTACAAGAGATTGGAGGAGCACGAAAAGTCCATCGATGTGTTGTTCAACCAGTTGAACGATTTGGACGCAGCGATGGAGTATTGCTGCGAAATATACCACCGTCCCAACTCTCAAGCGGTTGGCACCAAGCTATTCCACAAGCTCCTCGAGGACTTGCTCATGGATTATGCCGAGAACATGGATATGATTGAGAAATTGTTATCGACGCAGGGCTCAAAGATGTCCATGTTGAAGGTGTTGAGTATCCTACCCCGCGCATTCCCCATGACCCGACTCGGGACGTTTTTGGCCAACTCGCTCAACAAGACGCAGGAGCAGCTTCATGACTCGAGGATTGTGTCGCAGTTGTACAAGGTGGGGTCGGTCAACACGCGCAACAGCGTGGTGCAGCAACAAAACGAGGGATACAAGGTATCGAGCAGCAAGCAGCAGTGTCACCTTTGCCACAAGAGGCTAGGGTACAGCATCCTCACCGTGAAAGACGACCAGGTTGTTCACTATGGATGTGCACTGAAGGGTCGTGTCTAGGAGGAGAATATCAGATTTTTATAGGCGCACAAAAAGTTCAACAACAATAATAATAACAACATCATCATCGTCACTGGGTATCATCCGCACCAGCCACGAGACGGGGTAGAAAAGTTTTTTTTTTTTTCTTAGACCATGCCAGATAATCAAAACATTAGATTGCCGCCCATTTCGTTTTTGTCGGGAAGCGGGGGTCTATCGTCAGGCATTGGCTTGTCAAGCATACTCAATAATGTACAACAACAGCAGCAACAACAACAGCAACAACAACAGCAACAACAACAACAACAACAACAGCTGCACGAAAAGTCACTGGCGTCCATTTCCCCGCCTCAATCCTACGATGAGCCGAGCAAGCGGGCCAAGTATGATTACAACGTATCGCAGTCGCCCCCAAAACCACAATTGAGCAGCCCCTCCCAGCCAAAACAGTTTGTGTTGCCGCATTTGCAGACATACCAGCAGTTTACGCCACCTACAACCCAAGTCGCAGAAGGAGAAAGCCGTTCTCAGAACAACAACCAGCTTCAGCAAAACCAGGACCAGGACCAGAACCATGCTCAGTCACAGCTGCAACAGCTGCCGCCACCACATCAGCACCTGCCACATCATCATCAGCACCTGCCCCATACCCACCACCACCATCACCATCATCACCACCACCACAATCACAACCAAGGTGAAGAAAAACACGATTCTTCCTCGAGCAAGCCTCTTACAGGACCTTCAAGGAAAAGACAATACCCCAAACTTGACACTGAACCCATACGCGAGATAATAAAGGACTTGTTCCCCGAAAGGAGGTTTTTAGGCACGGTTATCTACAATCCAACCACGACGTGGGAAACACTCGACACGGCCCAACTCTATGGCCTCCGGCCGGAGTTGCAACAGCGGTTTCAGGAAATCAAGGACAACTTTGTGTTGCAAAAACAAAAGTCCATGTTGGAGGTCAGGTACATCCCCTGTATACCGCCGTTGCCCAATGAGTATATCAACTCGGTGGTTGAGGTCAAGATCCCCTTTCGCCACATTGTCGAGTTCAAGCAGGACGCGGCCAATGAGATTTATACGCGGGAGCTCTGGGGAGGCGCCAGCGGCGTGTATACCGATGACTCGAACCTCTTGCATGTGCTCACGCACTTGGGGTTGTTTAACGATGCCATTGACTTGAGTGTGTGGAACGAGAAATGGACCAGGCAAACGGACTTTATCCACCCAGTCTTTTCCCTGGGGGACAATGACCAACAGGAGGGTGTTGACAAGGGTGTGTTTGGTGACTTGTCAGTGGAGATTTTGCTCTTGCCCGGATTGCCGCGATATGTGGGGTTTACAGCCAATGGGATCAATAGTCGCCATTGGAACACGCGCCATTCGGGGTTGTCGTATGCCGTGTACAATATAAAGTGGGAGACCCGGGGGAGCTATTTAAGAGACCGGGCATTGGCCAAGAGGTACGGCATTGAGTCGCAGTTGGATAGCGGCGTTAATGAAACCGTGTTGGGCGAAAAGGGGTGGACATTTGACTACAAGGCTTATAAGACAATCAAAGAAAAGTATAGAGGGTAAGCCAGATACAGTATGTGTGAGTGTAATATTAGCAAAAGAGATTCCGCTGATTCCGGATATGCATTCCTCCAGAAATGTGAGGTTGTGTAACTGATCTACATTTCCTTCCCAGCGCCCCCGTAACGAAGAGAAAGAAACAAAAAAAGAAGAATGTGGAGGGTGCAAGAAACATAAAGAGGTCAGCCTGCGCCACAGCACGCCCCAGCACTACCTTGGGGCCAGACTTTAGCGGACAAGGACACTAAAGCAATGAGTAGCGTGCCTACATTAGATCAAGCCCGGGGGTCGTGCACCTAACGGACAATCTTTAAGAAGAAGAAGAAAAGTAATTAATAAAATTAATAAAAAAAAAAAAAAAAAAAAAAAGAAATAATGAGGAGGAGGGAAAAGTCACAGAAGGTGAGGCAAAAGAAAACTTCTAACTCCACTAACCCACCAACCGCTGTTGCTTAGAACAAGCCTTGGGTTATCACTGCTACTTGATAGTATATAGCCCTTCCTTTTCCCCGTACATCCCCTTCACCACCACCATATACCATACACACCCTCATACTACCAACTTTTCACGTTCCGTAACACAGACCCAAGTATTGTCTCGTCTTTGTTCTGCCCATTTCGCCTCACAAGACTATAGATGGAATTTACCATCACCCAACAAACCCTGCTTTCGTTAAACGGTTACTGTTAGCACATATACACCTGTACCTTTACGCACACGGGCCCCCTATGATTAGTGAAGTGGCCACTACATCCCCTGCTTCTACCCCTACCCTAGCAACCAACGACAGACTACACAAAGCCAAATCGTTCTCCCACTTTCTGCAACAGTCCAAGGAGAGTGACAAGAAAAATACAAAGAGCAAAGTGGGCTTTTTCAAAAGAGTTGTTGCCGAGTGGAACGTGCTTGTTTTCAAGCTAAGAAGCATCTCTGACGAAGCGTTTTCGGTGGACGAGATTGAGGAGCTATTTGTAGACTCGGACACGGACGATACGGCGCTCGATAGGTTAATGAGAGGCAGCCGAGGGTACAACTCGACTGAAGAGAGGTTTTTGCAGGACTACAAAAAGTACAAGACGTTGGACAATATGGCTGCTGCTCACAGCGATGCCAGGAGCAGCAGCACCACGGTTGTGTCGTCCAACAAGTTGCAGTGCACATTGCAAGACATTTTACGCCAACAAGGTAGTCAGCCAGTTGGCAACAGGAATGACATTGACAATGTGCTTAATGACAACGAGCTTGAAGACGATTATACTGAATACGAAGACGTTTCTTATGACGACATTGACTATATCCAGTTGAGGAGGGAAGTTGAGAAGCAGCAGCACACTGACCAGCATAATATCGGGCCCCAGCTATGGGAGTACCGTCGAAACAAATGGCTCGCGTGTAGCGACCCCACGAAAAAGGCGAAGCGATTACGCCAGACCAGCATATCACACATACCCAAGGACAATTATGTCAAGATATACAATGCCATTGTCGACAAGAGCAAGACGTTGCGCCAGGACAAGCACTTGAACTTGAGAGACCTTATACGAATTATTAATGCCGGGTGGATAGCGGAGGACAAGTGGGAACGGGCGGCCAAGGGGTTGCCATAGGTTTAGAAACGTTCTTTATGCTTTTTACTTCTTGGGTGTACTATAATTTTAATCTATGCTTTTGTTGCTATGGCTTCTAGCTGGCTTGCTGGCTTACTGACTGGCTTGCTTTTTGGCTGGCTTGCTTACTGACTGGCTTGCTTCTTGGCTTGCTTGCTTCTTGGCTTGCTTGCTTCTTGGCTTGCTTGCTTGCATCACTTTTTTGTTAGCTTTAGGGTATGTTCTAGTATTCGCAAGTCCTGGTCAATGAGCTCGGCTCGGCGTTGTAGTTGATTGATGGGGGTGACGCACTTGAGGCACTGGCTGATCAACTTGTCGAGCTGGCGTTTTGTCTTGACCAATTCGTAGTAGTTGAGCGCTATACCGTCGTTGAGCTGCTTGTCTATCTCGTTGTTGAGCTGGTGGATTGTGGTGATCTTGTCGACTAGTGGCGACGCCGTGCTGGAGTTGCTCTTGATTATCGCCGCGATGGTATTGGCAAGCAGTTTCGAGTACACGGCTGATTGTCGTAGATCGTGGATCTGGTTGCGTTTGGCCTGCATGAGTAGGTCTGAGTGTGTGGACGGGGTGCCTGTCATTTGGTGGATTGCACTGTTTACACTAGTTGGCTGTCTTTGGCTTTCCCCCCTCCTTTTTCCGTGTGATTTGAAAAGTGTGTGTATGCAAACATGGCTATCAAAATCGAAATCAAAATCAAAATCAGAATCGAAATAAAAGTCAAAATCAGAAACGAAATCAACCCAGCAATGTCCTTCTTACAGCATGATTCATTATTCTTGAAACTACCTACGGAACAGGAACAGGTACCTGCAAGCATATCTGACTTTTACAATGAATTGCGCACCACTCGCAACTACTCCAACCTAGTCGACAAGACATACTACTTGATCAAATCACCAGCCACGATCCAGCAGCTCCTCAAACTCTGGCACATTAGGCTAATCCTCCACCTTTTCAACAACGACCTTGCGTATGCGAGAAAGGAGGCCATCAACTTGAACAACGCTTTGTATTTGTCTGAAAACAACAATGCCTCACCACCACCATTACCACAACCACAATCAAAACTACAACCACAATTACAACCAGGCCCACCCTCGACGGCGCCAATCTTTCCCCTCCCCAAGAACAACCAAGGTTTGATTGCGCACTCTTTATTGGTGCTCATTCTCCGGCTAAAGAGCACTCCCAGCACCAGCTTGATCAATGAGATATACAAGTTAAACTACCAGATCCGGTTGCGGAGCCGGGGCAGCGACAACCGCAAAACCCTGTTGGTGGGCTTGAGCTACGACACCATTGCCACCTTGCTTGTGTTGGACAACCACCTAACCTTGCGCTCCTTCCTCCAAGGGTTGGTGCGGCAATTGGTTGAAATGGGGGATGTGGAGTATGAGGGGTATTTGGCCAACGTGACATTGTTGTTGGTGCTCGTCGATGCCATTATACAAAAGGGCAGGGTTGCTGCGACAGGGGCGCAGGCCGTCATTGCCAAGGACGGTCTACAGGCATTGAACCACACACTAGAGGTGGTTTACCACGGGATGGGCGTGCGTGTAAGGGATACAAACGACGTGCTTGAGTTGGTGAAGGAGGGCAGGATCAACACCAATGTGGTGTGTGCGTTGCTTGGCCTCTGGGACGTGCAAGCCACATTCAACATTGCGGTACAACACGGTAAGACGCCATTGGGAGAAGAAGAAGAAGAAAAAGAAAAAGAAGAAAAAGAAGCTGAGACCTCAGCTGGTGACGATGACGCTGCTACTGCTACTGTTATTGCTACTGCTGATGGAGCAGCGCCGCCGGACCAGCTCGTTGATCTCTGCCTCCACACTCTTGTCCAGCACTGGCCGCAGCATATAACCAAAGTATACATGCAACAGTAGAATTTAAAAAGAAGAAGCGACATTAGGTCTCAGCCCTTATGTCACGTGTGCGACATGTGCACTTTTTTCTGGCCGCACGACAAACAAAGTTTGTATGCGCACTTTTTTCCTCACCAGTACAGTTTGAAAAAAATTTCAGATTCTGTTACTACAGCACCACCACCAACATCCAAAATGGCTTTACAAGACATCGTTACCAGAGAATACACCATCAACTTGCACAAGAGAGTATGTTTCGCCACTGTAGTTGGAAGCGGAAGACGGAGAGATACAGAGAGAGGGAAACGAGCAAATGGGCCAAGGAGACACTAGCAATGACCAGTTTGAATGTATCGAGTGGGAAAATCGCAAAATCGCAAAACCCACAAGGCAAACTCAACCACACAAGCAGTATGCTGTAGCTCGTTCATCTGAGGACTGTGCACTGTATATCCCAAGAGGGGGGGCGATATCCACAAGATTTTGTGTTTCAAGCTGAACATTTCTCAGTACATGCTCCAAAGACCCAATCTCCCCTCCCGTCCTCTTGTCCAGAGCCCCCATTTTGTTGAACTTGCAATACTAACCCCAGCTCTAGTTACACGGTGTTCACTTCAAGAAGAGAGCCCCCAAGGCTATGAAGGAAATCAGAAAGTTTGCCACTTTGCACATGGGAACCTCTGATGTCAGATTAGACCCAAAGTTGAACGTTGTCGTTTGGAAGAGAGGTGTTCAGGGTGTTGAGCACAGATTGAGATTGAGAATCTCTAGAAAGAGAAACGACGAGGAAGATGCCAAGGAAAAGTTGTTTGCTTACGTTGAGCCAGTCGTTGTTCCTTCCACCAAGGGTTTAAACACCGTTGTTGTTGAGGAAGAAGAATAGATTTTAGGGATCTGCTGTGTATAATAATAATCTATAAACCAAACGAGTCAAAAAAAGAATTGGGTAAAAAGAAGCTCATCAGCTCAATGTGTGCTTATCGTAGAGAGAGGGCAAAAGAATGGCGTACTACATATGAAAAAGGGGGGTCGGTCCGAATCGAAACTTTTATTTGGAGTCTATGTAGAGTTCAAGTCTAGTTGCTTTTGGTTTTGTTAGTATTCTTCGTTGTGAAAGTGGGGTGGAGGGGGAGAAGGTTCTTCCAAGGCATTCTCAATCAGTGTAACTATGACTATAATACCACATCATTGCAAAGGTGTGAAGAGATGTACCAGAACGGCAATCAACTTCGGGTTATTGAAGCTCTAAAATTGGTAATAAAAAAAAAAGAAAATCATCATCATGTTGGAGGAAATGCTTTGAAAGTAAAGGGTATCCACATACCGATCTGGTTGTTGTTGTTGTTGTTGTTGTTGTTGTTGTTGTTGTTGTTGTTGTTGTTGTTGTTGTTGTTGTTGTTGTTGTTGTTGATGTTGTTGTTGTATGTGAAAGATTTTTTTTTTCATGGTTCATCTTGTCTTTGAAAACACCACGGGCCGGGTAAGTCATGTCAGGCTACCAAGTGACAAGGACAGCCCTACGATTGACCCGACTAACAACCCCCTCCTTGTTCATTCTGCTTAGTTGGCTTGCGAGGGAAAGTACAGGGAATACAGGGCCAGTGGTGTAGGTACAGGAAGCCCCTCCTAACTAGACGACACTATACCCACACATGCTGCATCCCTACTCTACCCCCCCTAGCCTATCCACATTCACCAACCCCCACATTTCAATTGTTTTTTTTTTTTTCACAATTCCTGCCGAGGTAAAGTGCCCTTTGAAAAAAATACAATCATTTTTGTTGACTCAACCACCAGATCGTAACCAAGACCATGCCATCTGTTGCGAGTATGGATCCTGAAACAACCACCGCGTCGAGCACTGGATCCGTCTCGGCCATAGCCGCAGTCTCGATCGTCAACGACGCCCACCTCAACCGACACGACGTGTTGGAGCTCTCGACGGACTTGTACTCCACAATCTTTCCCCACGACGATTTCGACCCCAACGCCCCAGTTCCCGACAGGTTTGTCCTTCTCAAGCTATTGGGGGCGCCTGATTACTTTTATCGGTTTCAGATCCTCAAGGTGGCTGGGTTTTCAAGTAGGACAGAAAACACCGTCACCTTGATCAACAACTCCAATTTGGCCCAGTTTCATAGGGACAGCTTGACGTTGAACCAGGTGGCAATCAAGTCGATAGACTATAGTCACATTCCTACATTGACCAAGGTGTTTGTGTCGGTACCGGGGGAGATTTACCATTTGTTGGCCGACAAGACCAATGCCGGGATCAGGCAGCAGTTTACGACGCAGTTTTTGGCCCCTAATGGCGGGGTGGTGAATGAGGGTGACTGTATCCGGTTGATCAATGGGAGAGTGCATTTGTGTGAGCCCGTTACGCAGGGGCGAGTTGGGGCCGATACCAATATTGTGTTGATCAACAAGAGCGAGCAGCCGCTGGTTGCGGGGGCGGGCACTGGAGTGGCAGAGCAACAGTGGGGAAAGGAAGATGAAGACGATGAAGATGATGATGAAGAAGAAGATGAAGAAGATGATGAGAACACCGAAAATGTTGATTTAGACTTGTCCACATACTTGTCGTCGAGTTTACACTTTGAGGCAGCCAAAGAGCAACTGGGGTCACCCCAGTTTAGCGTGGCGTCACTTCCAGAGAGGGTGCGTATGGATGATCTTCCCGAGACTTGGAGACGCGACGATCCGGAGTTGTTTGTGTTTATAAACTCGCTGGACGCTATTGCCTTGGGCTTCCCGGTGTTTAATGGCGACTTGGTCAAGTTGCAAGTCAGCATTGATGCTTTGGAAACCAATGCTGTCATTGTGCGGCTCTTTACATTTACTGAACCACAACGGACATTTAAATTGGGCACCGTGTACATATCGCCCATCCTATACATCAACCTTGGAATCAGTCCAAAAGAGTCGAGAGTCACCCTTCACCGCGTTGCGGGACAAAACACCCTTTCTGAATTGGTCCCCATTGCCGAATCGGTGACGATTTCTCGCGTAAGCTCGCAAATCACCATGGACAAGACGTTTCAACAAAGCTTTTTTTCGAGCTTGAAAACCACCTTGAGCAGCAAGCTCAAATGCGTCAAGCAGGGTGACTTTTTCCCCGTGGTGATTGACTCGGTATTGGCCAAGACCATGTTTGATAATAGTGACAATAATGGTGGTGGTGGTGGAGACAATGACGATGCCCAGGGGGGCGGGGGCGGGAGCGGGAGCGGGAGCGGTAATGGCAGCGGCGGCGGCGGTAATGAGCCCGAGGTGATCCCCATTGGCAACCCCGACGTTGTTGCCTGGTTCAAAATCACCGAAGTCAAGGGCACGGCGAACGAGATTGGCACGCGCCAGTTTGCCATTGACCCGACCAAGACAAGGTTGGTGTCTTCTGGGGTGGAGAGTATCAGGTTGCCTGCCAACGAGTTCAGCCACTGGTACGAGTACTTGAACCTCCCGTCGTTGTTTGGCTATGGCGACAATGCTGAATTCAAGTATGCGCAAGAGTTTAAAAAAACCCTTAGGACATGCATGTCTTCGAAAATCAACTTGAAAACGTCCATCTTGTTGACGTCCATGAGCCGGGGCATTGGAAAGACCACGCTTGTGCGCAACACGTGTGTGGAGATGGGGTTGAACTTGATTGAGTTGGACTGTTTTGAGTTGCTCAGCCCGGGGCAGGAGTTGAAAACAGTGGGGTTGCTTAGTGGCAAGATTGACAAGTTGATTGCCAACAATGGTGGCACCACGAGCTCGAGCGCGCAAAAGTCATTCCATGTGATTTATCTCAAGCACATTGAAAACTTGTGTCCCAAAACCGACGACAATGACCAAAACTCGAGCGTGTTTGCCTCCTTGTCGTTAAAGGTTATCCGGGCCTTGAGCGAGTACTTGACCAAGTACCCAAACTTGGTGGTTGTTATGAGCTGCAATGACTATGACAAGTTGAATGAAAACTTAAAGTCGTTGGTAAAGTTTACCATTGAGTTTACCGTCCCCACTGAAAACGAGCGGTTGGAGATTTTCCGGTTCTTGATCAACAATGAAAAGAAAAGGGCTCCTGGTGGTGGTGGTGGTGTTGGTGTTGGGTCGTACCCGTACATCATACGAAAGGATATCAACTTCAAGACGCTTGCGCTTCAGTCGGCCGGGTTGACGCCGCGCGACTTGATTTCAATCATCAAAAAGTCCAAGAAACTCGCACTCAAGCGGCTCCGCCAGCTCTCAAAGGATACGGCAATTCCGCTCGCCCAGCTTGTTGAAATTGGCAATGGCGGTGTGATTACTTGGCTCCCGGAAGATTTCAACGCCGCCATCAACGAGGCACGCAACCAATTCAGCGACTCGATTGGCGCTCCGCGTATCCCCAATGTCAAGTGGGAAGATATCGGCGGGTTGGATCTCGTCAAGGATGAGATTCTCGACACTATTGATATGCCATTGAAGCACCCCGAGTTGTTCAATAATGGGTTAAAGAAGCGGAGCGGGATTTTGTTTTATGGTCCACCAGGGACGGGCAAGACCCTTCTTGCCAAGGCCATTGCCACCAATTTCTCGCTAAACTTTTTTTCGGTAAAGGGGCCCGAGTTGTTGAACATGTACATTGGTGAGTCTGAAGCCAATGTGCGGCGAGTGTTTCAGCGGGCGCGCGACGCCAAGCCGTGTGTGATTTTCTTTGATGAGCTCGATTCGGTCGCGCCCAAACGAGGCAACCAGGGCGACTCTGGCGGGGTGATGGACCGGATTGTTTCTCAGTTGCTTGCCGAGCTAGACGGCATGTCGGGCGGGGATGGCGGCGACGGGGTGTTTGTTGTTGGGGCCACCAACCGGCCGGACTTGTTGGACGAGGCATTGTTGAGGCCAGGGAGGTTTGACAAGATGTTGTACCTCGGTATTTCCGACACCAATGAGAAGCAGAGCAAGATTTTAGAGGCATTGACGCGAAAGTTTCAGTTGCACGACGATGTGGACTTGAATGCGGTGGCGGCCAAGTGTCTGTTTACATTTACGGGTGCCGACTTTTATGCCTTGTGTTCGGACTCAATGTTGAATGCCATGACGCGAGTGGCCAACGAGGTGGACGACAAGATCAAGCAGTATAACCGGAACTTGGCCTTACAGGGCAAGGCCGAGGTGAATACGCGGTGGTGGTTTGACAATGTTGCCACGGAAAAGGACACCACGGTGTTGGTAAAGATGGAGGACTTTGTCAAGGCGCAAAGCGACTTGGTTCCCTCGGTTTCGGCGGAGGAGTTGCAGCATTACTTGAGGGTGCGGGAGAACTTTGAGGGCGGAAAGGAGAGGGCCAAGCAGGGTGAGAATGGGGCAATCAATGGGAATGGCCATTGAAAAAAAAGTAGAATCTTTATGTATAAAATGGATTGTACACGGCATTTCTTCCAGTTTTGCAGCAAAAATGTAATAAAACTTTTTTGAAAAGAATTGTTTACACCAATGTGAAGAGCATCCTCGTGTAACCCATTAGGAGTCGGTATCAGGGCAGCCTCCTACCGTGAGCAACACACGGTAATCCACCAACATTGGTTGGTGGTGGCAACTGTGGCGGGGATGTGTTGTTTGGTGATTGGGTGGTGTGATCTTTAGGGCCGATCGCGGAGTTAGATGCAGTTGAAAAAAGAGGGGAGGAGAGAGAGGAGAAACGCCACGGATAAATCAGGGTGCTTCGGCGCGCGCGCTGGGAGGGGAGGGGAAAGATGAAGAAGGAAGAAGGCGGAAGAGAAAGAAGAAAAAGGCCCAAAGCGGAAGAGGAAAAAGAAAGAAAAAAAAAAAAAGTGTCGACAAATTTGATTGGCATTCTTCACGTGCATCCATACGACCGAGACCGAGACTGAGACTCACTACTTTGCGTGAGAGCAGGTGGTGGCGGATCGAAAATAAGATATAGTGGGGGGAGTGGGGGAGTGAGTGAGGGAGGGAGGTATTGTCACCAATCACAGTGGGGGATACTTGGTCATATGTGTGTGTAGATTGTGTACATTGGTGTGGGGGGGAGTCGGGGGGCAGGATGACTCAATGGTAGTTGCACCGCGGCGGCAGAAGGAAAGTTGTAGCCGGTGGTGCAAGGAAGCGAGTTGCCACCGAGCGGGACTAGCCACTGCTCTTCCTCTCCACCCCACCCCAACTCCCCTTTGGTTTTCCCACTTGGCGGGTAAAATTTTTCAATTTTTCACATTTTTCACATTTTCACACTTTCCATGTTGTAAGTAAATCACCGAGCGGCATTATAAAAAGAGGAGAGCTTTCTGGTTCCACTTTCTCAGTTTTTTTTTTTCACCTTCTCCCTTTGTCCTTTTCTTGTCCACTTGTCCAACACCAACTTGTCCAACACCAACTTGTCAAACACCACCCACCACCACCCACCATGTACAAGACTCAATTAAGATCGAGAATAGTCTCTCTCAGACAGTTTACCGTTTCCGCTCCCGTGAGACAATGGAATGATATCCCATTGGCCCCTCCCGACAAAATTTTGGGTATCACCGAGGCCTTTATCAACGACTCCAACCCCAAAAAGATCAACCTCGGTGTTGGCGCATACAGAGACAACTCGGGCAGACCCATCATCTTCCCCAGTGTCAAAAAGGCGGAGGAGATTTTGTTGAGCAAGGAGACTGAAAAGGAGTATACCCCAATTATTGGCTCGAAAAAGTTTCAAAACATTGTTAAAAACTTTATCTTTAACAACTCCAACAAGGATGCCAACGGCAAGGCTTTGATTGACGCTGGCAGAATTGTCACTTCGCAAACCATTTCGGGCACTGGCTCGTTGAGAGTCATTGCCGACTTTTTGGTTAGATTCTACCCGTCCAAAAAGATTCTTGTTCCCAAGCCAACCTGGGCCAACCACGTTGCCGTGTTTAAGGATGCCGGGTTGGAACCTGAGTTTTACGCTTATTACGAAACGTCCAAGAATGATTTGGACTTTGCCAATTTGAAAAAGTCGTTGGAGTCGGCACCAAACGGGTCGATTGTGTTGTTGCACGCTTGTTGCCACAACCCCACCGGCATGGACTTGACCCCAGAACAATGGGACGAGGTTTTGCAAATTGTTCAGGACAAAAAGTTTTTCCCCTTGATTGACATGGCATACCAGGGTTTTGCCAGCGGCAAGCCATTTGAGGACATTGGCTTGATTAGAAAGTTGACCCAGTTGGCCAACGACAACAAAATCCCCACGTTTGCCTTGTGCCAGTCGTTTGCCAAAAACATGGGGTTGTATGGTGAAAGAACCGGGTCAATCTCTATCATTTCCCAATCGGCTGAGGCTTCCAAGGCCATTGAGTCGCAGTTGAAAAAGTTGATTAGACCAATTTACTCGTCGCCACCAATCCACGGGTCCAAGATTGTTGAAGTGATTTTCGACGAGCAATCTGGGTTGTTGCCCCAGTGGTTGGACGAGTTGGACAAGGTTGTTGGCAGATTGAACACGGTGCGTCAAGCTTTGTACGAAAAGCTCGACAAGACCAACTACAACTGGGACCACTTGTTGAAGCAGAGAGGTATGTTTGTTTTCACCGGTTTGAGCCCCGAGCAGGTTATCAGATTGAGAAACGAGTTTTCGGTGTATGCCACTGAAGACGGCAGATTTAGTATTTCTGGTATCAACGATGGTAATGTCGACTACTTGGCCAACGCCATCAATGAGGTTATCAAGAAGTAAAGGAAGATGTTTAAAGGAAGGACGCAAAAAATGAATATACATATACATACTTGACAACCAATGGCTTATAGATTTTGTACTGTTTGAATAATGATGACGATGTCAAAGATGTGAGTAAGCACAAAATGTGACAAGACGAGGAAGACAACAACAGCTTGAGTGTTTTGGAGCAATTGACACAAAAGAGGGCGAGCCTTGCTAGTCACACGATTAGGAAAACCGCTGCACACGAGTGGCTGTGAGAGGGGACAAGTAGAGTAGGGTAGGGGGACAAGTAGAGTAGGGTAGGGGACATTGAGTAGGGTAGGGAACATTGAGTAGGGGCTCATGTCTGAATCAGCGACGCGAAAAAGATGAATTGGTTATTTTTTTTGCTTCTTGTTATTGTGGCCACAGCCCGGAATGCAAACAATGGCAAAGGAGGGCCGCAATGTAGTAACCAAAAGGAATGATTGATTGGGCACAGAGGGCAATCTATCAGGAGGATATGTATAACACCGGGCGGGTATATCGATCTGCCTGCCTGTTTCGCTTCGTTTGGGCGATGCGCGAGGCGCATGGCAGGGAGGGGGGGGGGAATGGGTGTAGCAGATATCTTCTACGCCACCCTTCCCCCTTTTCCCCTTTTCCTCCATGAAGGTGATTGGTTCGAAATCAGTCATCGTCACTCCTTTCAATACTGCCAAACTCTGATTGTCAACGACAGACACTTTAGTCCTCTCTCTCCCTCTCCCTCTCTCCCTTTTCAATCTCTGGCTTTTCTTCCCCACAATACCACCACGACTGGAACGACACCTACAACTATAGTGGAGGTCCCCCTTATTAAAGCTGACGCCACCAACAGCACCAACCAGCTACGAACCACCTACAAACAACCAACCAGAAGCAGCACCTCCACTTCTTGGCACCTAATTTTACTCGCATCTACCTTGGGGGGGGGGGAGGAGGAAGCAAAATAAAAACACAAAGAGAAAAAGTCAGAGGAGAGAAAGAAAAAAAAAAAAACAACAACAGACACTCAACTGAAAGTAACAACACAAGCTCAGAAGTGGGTAACAACGGTGCAGAGAACATATCCACTGCATAACCAACAGACAGACGGCGTGTCTTTTTATTTTTTTTCATTGCTTCTGTCTCCTTTCGTTCCACCAAGAGCTCCGCCTGACCAGCAATAAGAGGCCATCCCAGAAAGAGCCCACCACCAAAAAACGAAAACCACCCACCCCCCTACCCCCCCACTCATCCATTCTTTCCCACCACGATGGACCAGCCCAACGAAGAAACGTTGCAAACCACCAACAGACTATTGCACGATCTTGAACGCAAACTTAGCATTGTATCAAGCACCTCGGAGCAGACAAATGCCAGCTCAGTAGTGCACAATACTCAGCACTTGGGGCTAGGCAAGCAACACATGCAACTGCAAGTGCTACAGTACATAATCAACGACAATGATAACGACGACGATGACGGGGATGCCGATAGGAATGAGCGTGTGCACAATAGCATCTTTAGCCCCAACCAGTTGTTTGAAGAGAGGGTGAATATGACGAGATTGGGACGGGGCTATAATGATGATAAGCAGAGCCAAAAGGTTACAAGGAAAAACTCGTTGAGTCTAGCTCAGAGTCGGCTAGAAAGGAATAGCAGCGATGTGGACTATTCAAGAGAGGACGACGTGGTAGAAGAGGAAGAGGAGGAAGAGGAAGAAGAGGAAGAAGAGGAACAGAACAAGAAAGAGGAACACAACAAGAAAGGTGAACAATATGAAGAAGAGGAAGAGAACAAGGATGTGGATGAGGATGAGCAGGAGAAAATGTATGGGATCTTTTACAACGACTCCTTTGGAAGCAACTCTGACGAAGAGGCTGATCATGACGACAGCAGCGATGATATGCTACCTCCTTCGCCCCCACGCTCGCCGCCTCGAGACCTAGACCCAGACAAGCTTTATGGGTTGTACGATTTCAACGGGCCCGACCCGTCACACTGCTCGCTTTCGCGCGACGAGCCGGTGTACTTGATAAATGACGAGGATAATTACTGGTGGTTGATTCGGAAACTAACCAAAAAGGAAAGGCTAGACCGGCTGAATGACGATGTTGATGGCGCCGAGTCGGATGAGGAGGATGGGAAAGTGGGGTTTGTGCCGGCTGAATGCCTCGAGACCCACGGAGAGAGATTGGCGAGGTTGAATTGCTTCAAGAATGAGGAATTGGAGCGCATTTCCAAGGACGACTTGGTGCACCCAGAGAGTGTTTCCAAAAAGAATAACAAATCAGTCACGTTTGAGAATCTAGGGGATATTGTCGATGATGATGAAGATGAGGAAGAAGAAGAAGAAGAAGAAGGCGTTGAACATGGTGACCCCCTCCGTGGCCAACACAAGGATATTCGACAGAATCTCGCATTGTACATCCCATCGCCACCCGAGTTCAAGCCGGTAGACCCCCAGCATGAGACATTGAGCGACGTTTACCCCGTCGAGACCCCGTTGGTGATACAAAAGGGGAAAAAGTCGCTGGTGTCGACGCCCACGACGCAGCCCAGCCACGCGTTTGAAAACCTATTCGCCAAGCCTACCCAAACCAATAGCCTTTTTCTTGACGATATTTCCATAGGGTCCTTTTCTCCCGACACGCCAGTGAAGGGATGGAGTCCTCGGAGCCCCAACGAGGAGTCCAGGGACGAACGTGACGAGGAGAGGGAGATTGCCAAGAACTTGTCGACGTTGAGGAGGTCGGTTATTTTGGATCGGTTGACAAAAGTCACCACCGACATTCAGGAACAGATGCGGCTGGATGAGCTTGCAGACGTGGTTTTGCAGGAGCCAGTGGCAGTGGTGCGGGAGGAGGAGGAGGAGGAGGAGGAGGAGGCGGGGCACGAAAGGTTTTCCTTTGAGGACAAGGACGATGAAAATAGAAAAGACCTGGATGAAGACGTGGTGGATATGCATGAATATAATGACGACCTGGATGAAGACAATGAGGATTTGAATGACAAAGTCGTTGGCGGTGATGGCGATGACATTACAAAAGAGACGAGCCTGGCAGGAGCCACGCACGATGGGGGGTATGCATACCCAACAGTGGATGGCGCCCCTCATGGGTCGCACGACAATGGGCAGCACCACACTGCCCCATTCACCAACCCATACGAGACAAAAGAGTGTCCTCTCACCAGCCAACGCGGTATTGGTGCTGCATCTACATCCACTGCCAGCCCCAACCCCAGCCATGCACACCTGTCTGCACCACAAGCCTTGTCGCTGTCGTTTCCACCATCAATGTATGCACCTTTTTCGCCAGTGCCAACACCGCTGACAAAACCCCATCCCATCCAGTCAACCAAACCCCAGCCCACACAGCCCACGCAGCCCACGCAGCCCACGCAGACCCAAATACCAACAAGAACCTTTCTGGCATCGCGAACCTCGCCGCCACCCTTTACCACAAAACAAAGCAACACCAGCCTCATTGACGTGTCCACCGACGAGTCCAACGACGAGATAACCCCGTTGACCAGCATGAACTCGCTCACCCCTATAGAGGAAAGGAGGAAGCTGAAACCGGTGCATGAAATGTTTATGCCGATATTGGGCAAGTTTGACGAACTTGCTGAAAAACTAGCCGAGTTGGATGAAATACTCAAGTAGTGTATGAATATATATATATACATATATATATATCCCATCGCTACCACATGCTTGCAAGTAGTGTAATTGATCTCTTCTGCATCGGCTGAGCAAAAAAAAAAAAAAAAAAAAAAATTTTTGGTTTGTTCTGATTCTTTATTTGACAACCAACAAACTACGCTTCCACGCCTACACACACACACAACATACGCATAGCAGTTAGGGACTAGTCATGTCGTGGACAGCTGACCCACAAGAGTTGGAGAACCTCAAGCGTATATTCAGGAGCACTCTCTCGTCCAACAATGACGAAAGACGCCTCGCGAACGAAGCCTTACTGGCAGCAAAGAACCAGCCCGAGATTGAAAACTACCTCTTTGAGTTGCTCGTGATGGACACCACTGCCAAGTCAGATGTCCGGGCTGCGGCGGGGATCAATTTAAAGAATGGGATTTTGAAGCACCGGGACCTCGACCGCACATACCTCTTCAACAACATCTTTAAGGGGTTGTTGTCCCCCGATGGCGTGGTGAGGAACATTACTGGGAATGTGATTACCAGCTTGTTTTCAATCTACGGGTTTGAATGGAGCAATGCAATCAGCGAGTTGTTGAACTTGGCCATTAGCGGCAGCGATAGTGTCCCCGAAGCTGCCATGAGCGCCATGAGCAAGATCTGCGAGGACTCGAGCGCCGTTTTGGACCAAGAGGTGAACCATGAACGGCCATTGAACTATATAATTGGCAAGTTGTTGGAGTTGTTGAACCACCCCAGCAGCAAAGTCAGAGCCAGTGCGATTCATTGTGTGAACCAGTTTATTCCGCTAAACACCCAGAGCTTGCTCGTGGTATTGGACACGTTTCTCGAAAGGGTGTTTCAACTCGCCCTGGACAGCAACACCGAGGTGAGGAAAAACATTTGTACGTCGTTCTTGTTGATTTTGGAAAATCGACCCGAGAAATTGGTGCCACATTTGGACGGGGTGATACAATATTGCTTGCACTTGATGCAGCAGGACAAGGACGAGGTGTCCCTTGAAGCGTGCGAGTTTATACTCGCGCTCGCCAGCAACAAGGAACTTCTCCGCGGCGTGCTTACACCTGAAAAGTTGAACCAAGTGTTGCCCATCCTTCTTGAAAAAATGGTGTACTCCGAAGAGGA
The DNA here is from genome assembly GCA_030579015.1 of Zhuliangozyma blackwelliae. NCBI lineage: Eukaryota > Fungi > Ascomycota > Pichiomycetes > Serinales > Debaryomycetaceae > Zhuliangozyma > Zhuliangozyma blackwelliae. The sequence goes on along the minus strand of JAKTZW010000409.1, from coordinate 9,945 downwards.
GATATTTATGATCCAGATTGCCGATGCCAAGGACGACGCCCATGTTGCCGACAAAGATGAGGACATTAAGCCGACGAGCGCCAAGGGGAAGGAAATGAAAAATGGCAGCAGCAATGGTAATGGCAATGGTAATGACTCCGACGACGACGGGTCTGACTCTGACGATGGCGACGACGATGACGACGACGACGACGAGCTAGACAATTGGAGTTTGCGAAAGTGTTCAGCAGCGACACTTGACGTGTTGAGTGATTCCCTCCCGGGCGAAGTGTTGGTTGTTACGCTACCGATTTTGCAGGAAAAGATTGTGTCCCCCCACTGGCCCGTGAGGGAAGCGTCGATTCTTGCCTTTGGCGCCATAAGTTCGAGCTGCTTGGAGCTTGCGCGGGATAAGTTGCCCGAGTTGGTTCCGTTTTTGGTTGACCGGTTGCAGGATACCGAGCCGCGGGTGCGGCAAATCACATGCTGGACCCTCTCGCGGTACGCCACATGGGTCAGCGAGGAGGCGCACGAGGGCGGCCAGTACGCAAACTACTTCCAGCCCACGTTCCAGTCGATTGTTAGCTGTGCGTTGGACAGCAAGAAGGTGGTGCAGGAGGCTGCGTGCTCGGCGTTGTCGTCGTTCATCGAGGAGAGCGACGGGTCGTTGATTGAGTTTTACCTCGAGCCTTTGTTGCATCATTTCAGCAAATGCTTTGAAACGTACCAGCGAAAGAATATGATCATATTGTACGACTGCGTGCAGACGTTTGTGGAGAAAATGGGCTATGAAAATTTGTCGGCAAAGCCCGAGTACATTGACATCTTGCTTCCTCCGTTGTTGCGCAAGTGGGAAAGCTTGGACGACGAAGACACTGGTCTTTGGCCGTTGCTCGAGTGTATGGCCTCGATTGCCGCTACGCTTAGGGAGAAGTTTGCCCCCTACGCAATCCCCGTCTACAGCCGCGCCATGAAGATCCTCTCCAACTGCATCTTGCTCGACCAAGAGTGCCACACCGACCCCAGCATAGAAGCACCGGAGAAGGACTTTATGGTGACTGCCTTGGATCTTATCGATGGGTTGATCCAGGGGTTTGAGCACCACTCGGCTGATTTGATAGCCCAACACCAGAGCAGCTTGATTGACTTGTTGCTCGTTTGCTTTGACGACCACAACGCCGACGTGAGGCAATCTGCCTATGCCTTGCTCGGCGACTTGGCAATCTTTGTGATTGACTTGTTAAAGCCGTACTTGCACCAAATCTTTATCTCAATCGGCAACGAGATCAACAACCGCACGTACGAGACATTCCCGGTGTACAACAATGCCATTTGGGCCTTGGGCGAGTTGGTCATCCGGTTGTCACAGGACGAAACCAAGCCGTACTTGAACAATTTGGTCGACTTGCTCATCCCCGTGATAAACTCGGCCGAGCCGCCCAAGACCGTTTTGGAAAACGCGGCAATTTGCTTGGGAAGAATGGGGGTCCATGGCGCGGCCGTGGTGGCACCTCGATTGCCCGAGTTTATTGTCCCCTGGTGTGCGCATTTCCACAGCCTTGTTGAGAATAGCGAAAAGGAAACTGGTTTCCAGGGGATGATCAATATGGTTGGCTTGAATCCCGACAATGCCTTTGGCGGCATCTCCACCCCGCAGGGCAAGAAAAACTTGGGGGCGTTGCTTGCATGTATTGGCAATTACCAAGAACCCACGCCGGAGTTGCACTCCTTGTTTGTGGACTTGGCCGACAACTACAAGGCATTGCTAGGCAAGGAGCAGTATGATCAAGTGTTGCAGTATGCAGCAAAATTTACTGGGAGTAATTAAATAGGATATATAGAATTGACTTGAATAATAACCAAGCAGGTAAACAGGCTAGCACCAACCAAGGAGCAACGGCTAGGCAAGAACTCATTCACCGTAGAGAACATCGTTGACCAAGCCAATTGGGAGGTCCCACACCCCGCTCGGCGACTTGGCGATATACTCCTCCGGGGCATCGGGGTACACCGAGTACTCGTCGGTGATTGTCCTCATGTCATCTAGCGGCAACGTCAACACCTCAGTGTTGTACAACGCAAGCACCCAGTACACAAACAACATAAGCATTAGGGAGTAGCTGGGTATGGCCACCGCCCAGTACTTATCGGGATAGTAATAAATCAGGAGCTTGTGTAGAGTCTCCTCCGGTAGTAGCGTCCATAGGATCCACACGATCAAGGTGATTGTTGAGATGATGTATACGCTGAACCCATTATACTCGGCAGTAGACGAGGTGATGTTGGAGACAGTGGCATCGGACTCGCGAGCCAACTTGTCCTCGCCTACCCGCGGCGAACTGCTCCTCGAAAAGAAAGACATTGGCTGGTTTGGGCTCCTACGGGCTACAATTTTTTTTTTTCCATCCTTTTTTGCTTTGTGTATATTCTTTGTGTATATTCTTTGTGCACATTCTTTGTGCACATTCTTCGTGTATATTCTTTGTGTACATTCGTTTCCCTACACCAACTGCTTTCTGCTTCCCTTAAAGAACAACTGCACAATTGTGATTTGCAAAAACGCCATTCCCACCATGAGCAAGACTTCAAAGATGGAAAAGTAGTAGATTCTGTTCTCGGTAGACTTCACCGTGGCCTGGTTTCTGTTGTTTCTCGTCTTGTAGTACTGCAAGGTCTTGTACAACCCATCGAGCTGCTTTTCGATCCGGTCCACCGTGCCCTGCATGGACTCAACATGGGCTAATGGCTTGACGTGAGGCTGGTCCGGCAAGTTGGCTTTGAACTTGCTTTCCTCATTCTCAAACTTGATCTCAAAGTCAACCACCTTCTCGGCAAATGTCGACATTTCGTTGGAGAAACAAAACTCGTACTCTCCAACAGCGTGGCCAGTAAACACATAGTCGCCCTGTCTCTGCTTACTCTCCTTGGCGATGACATTGCCATTGGGGTCTGTGATGACGTAGTCGACGTCAAACGATCCTCCACTTTGCACAGCAAAGTAGTATTGGATGGCGGTGGATGGCTTTTCGGTAAACGTGTAGAAACAGGCCTTCTCTTGTGCTCCAAGAATAAAGGTAAATGCGCTGGCTGAAATGAGCTGAGCAAAGGCCAACAAGGCAATCAAGGAGGCGCCAATCATGGTTCAAGTGTTTGGTTGTTGTCTAATCTCAGAGAAACCGAGTGAAATTTTTTTTTTCTCTCCCTCTCTCTCTCCAATTCGTTTGCTTCCTCCAAAAGGAGGGAACCATAAAAAAAAAAATATAGACGTGTCATTGTCAGGGTCGTGTGCCAATGTATAAACTATGTACAAATATCCAGCTATGGCTGGTTGAGGTAGACCATCTTGCCCGCTTGGTTAAAGCCAATGGCTCTGTCCTTTTTGGTGTCTCTTCTACTGGCACCATACCTGTATCCAAAACTGCCGACTTCTTTCACGGTGAACCTAAACCTGCTTCTGTCGTTGGCACGCACCTCGCCATAAATCACATCGTCTTGCTTCTCCTTGGCCGCTTCCTTCACTTCAGTCAATGAAGCCATCACGTCTTCAGCGGGCGGCAAGTTCAAGATCTTGGCTGCCTCGACGGGGCCAAACGGCTGGCTCTCGTCAATGGTGATGAACCGGTCCTGCAAGGTTTTGTAGGGGGTGGGGATCTCGGTCAAATTGTCGGCAGTGCGCGAGCCTTGAAAGAGCGGGAACATTCGCTTCATCACCGTTGCAAACGACTTCAAGTCGGCTTGGTACTTTTCCTACAAGCGAAACTGTTAGTAAAATTGTTCTTTCAAAATAGAAAAAAAAGCTTCCCGCACCATTTTTTTGTCAATCAGTAGTAGAAATTTCTAACCATATGTGTATGTCTTAAAGACTAATCGAATTTTTTTTCATAATCTCATCATATTGACAGTGGGTGTATCGCGGTGGGTGTTTTCCTTCGGCTGTAGGAAGGGGGGGGGGAGGGGGTATACATACGTTAATTTCAAACTTTTCTTCAATGTCATTCAATTTCAAAATGGCCTCCACTCTCTGCACACTGACGCCAAACTTGACGGCAATGTCCTGGGGGTGTGCCTCGTTCCATTTGTTTTCATAAACAATCTTTTCCTTCAAGTCATCGGGTATAATGTGCGCCGTCTTGGTGTGAATGTTGTTGGGGAACGGGTTGATTGCAGGGTCTCTCTTGTAGTCGGATGTGTTGAGCGAAATGGTCTTGTCGCCGTCAACAACTGCCCTTCCGTCTTGTTCAATGTAGCGGGGCCTGTTGTTCTGAGGGGGGTAGTAGTATTTGTTTTTGTAGTATTCTCCCTTGATATCCCTTGGTCCTAAAAACTTGCGAAAGTTTTGGTAGTTGGATGGCTCATTGTCCTTTTGCTTGAATCTCTTTGCGCCTCGTCTGTATAGCGTGGACGTGGTTGTGAACGACCTCAGAAGTGTCCTCGAAACCGACAGCTGCAGCAACATTATTGGATTGACTTGTATCTAGGCTGGTTCGTTTCGGTTTCTTTTCTTCAACTTGAAAAAAAAAAATTTTCTCGTTTCTGGTTTCAGCAATATAATCACGTGATGGGGCTGTCCAAAACAAACTGTACACTATCGCAAACTATAGACTTGGTTCCGCAATCCACACTATCCGTCCCTCTTTTTGCTAATATGCATTTCCTTGCGAGTGCTGAGCCCTTTAATACCACCCCTGCCTCGGGAAGTGCACCACAGGGGCCTTTACCACCATAAAAGAGTTGCTACAGACCACCGTGCACCCACAACCCAGAAGGCCGCAACTTGCTTGATTCACTTTTCATGTCAATCTGGGTTTACGGACACCGGGTCGTGTGTGTGAAAAGTGCTCAAACTCAAAGTAAACATGTGCGAATGTCCGTCCAACGTGTTGGCATCCACGTCGCCGTGCAATGCTCTGTCGGGGTACACTTTCCAACCTGGGCTCAAATACCTCATTGCCATCAAATTTGGGTCCACCCAAGCAGTATAGCATTTTATGATATCCCACTGTTTTTGCTCTCAGAGGAAGATTATTTCGAGGTAGACCCTTTGGGCTATCATAATATCTCTTCAACGACTCCCCAAATACATCAACTTCTTTGGATAGACAAGTAACAATGATAGTCTCACAACCAACTCGGTTGCCAAAGGCGATAAACATGCTATTATTATACGTCGAGGACGCCCCGCGCTGATAGCGTACTCCGAGAAACATAGGATCAAAGTGCTTTACAAAGGCCAGTTTCAAACTGGTGTGCCATCTGTTTGTGTGCTTGTAGCCACCGTGCAAACTCAAGCACCCCCAAGGAAATTGAATATCCAGTTTGGTAGAGGGGGAGTGGTTGGTTGTGAAGCCCACCATTGCCAGTCGCCATCGGTAGTGTCAAACTTTCAAAAGTAAAAGCCAGTCAAGGAATCAAGAGCTGCTGTCTTTTTTACAAAAGTCCTCAGGAGGTTCCCTTTTGGTGGGTTGTTGTTGATGATGGGGTATGGATGTTGCTATGCTTTCCTTCACATCCAAGAGGAAGATGCAGCTGGAAAGTGGGGTTACACCAGCTACGATACCTCACCTTTCAAGCAACAGAGGGGTGATTGGTTGCAAAGATACACAAAAATGTCTCTTGCCAGCACCACGAGTGTGCCGTTAACACATCACTCGCGCATAACAATGTCGTCAAGTCGTTTGTTTACCTTTCACTTTTTTTTTTTTTCTTTTCAATTTTTCTCTCTCCCCTTGCAACCGCAGTATAAACAATCGTTCCACAGACAACCAACCAACCCCTCCCCTTTGAAAAAGGAAACTGGCGACACTTGAGATTTGCAAGTTTTGTTGTTCTTGTAGTTGTGGTTATCAAAACTTGTCTAGAGCATCCGTTGCCACCCCCTCACTGTATCCACCATGTCACAAGAAATGATTCGGTACCAGAATCCACCGTCACACGCGTCTCTACAGCGAACCAGCGAAGCCAGCGACGATCCATTCAAGGATAGAACGAGCCGGTTCGGCAAAAGTTTCAGCTCGATACAGAACCTTGCGTTTATCAGGAACCGAAACTTGTCCAAAGCGTCAGCCACATCCACGTCTGCGTCCATCAAGGTCCTTGACGACGAGCCAAAGAATAGCATCACGGGCACAACGTATGACGAACTGCTGCAGCCCGAAGACGAGTTGGACGATGAAGTCAGCCTTGAGGTTCTTGAAGAGATGCACAAGCTCGAGCAGTCGTTTCCCATATTGTCCACCGACTATCGGCTCATTGACAAGATTGGCGAGGGCACTTTTTCCACCGTGTACAAGGCCGAAGCGTTGAAGGGAATACGCCTAACCGGTGACGTGTGGAAGTCGCCACCGTTGAAAAAGAAGCAAAAGAGACCACGGAAGAAGATGCCGATTGTGGCCTTGAAACAAATCTACGTCACGTCGTCACCCAATAGAATCTTTAACGAGTTGAATTTGCTCTACATGTTGACCGGCAATTCGAGAGTGGCTCCGTTGCTCGACGTGTTGAGGCACCAGGACCAGATCTTGGCCATATTGCCGTACTACCACCACTACGACTTTCGGGAGTTTTACCGCGACTTGCCAATCAAGGGGATCAAAAAGTACTTGTGGGAGTTGCTCCACGCGTTGGATTACGTCCATGAAAAGGGCGTCATACATCGAGACTTGAAGCCAACCAATTTCTTGTACGACCCGTTCAAGGGGAAAGGCGTGTTGGTTGATTTTGGTCTTGCCGAACGGGTGGCCAGCACCAACACACCCGGGACCAAATCCGCCACCTCGTGTCCTTGCTTGAACAGCGACAAGCTTGCGGCGAGCCGACACTCCAAGCGCCTCAACGTGAAGGGCGCATACCCCAAGGCAGACAACCGACCTCCCAGAAGAGCCAATCGGGCAGGGACGAGGGGGTTTAGGGCACCCGAGGTGTTGCTCAAGTGCACAAACCAAACGACCAAGATTGATATCTGGTCGGCCGGCGTCATTGGGTTTTCCTTGTTGAGCCGAAAGTTCCCCATCTTTAATTCGCCCGACGACACGGATGCCCTTGTTGAATTGGCGTGGGTTTTCGGGCACAGTAACTTGGTAAAGTGTGCCGAGTTGCACGGATGCGGGCTCGAGATCAACCTCTCTGGAGTGTCACTGTCCACGGGAAACTTGGTCAAGGTCTTGCATGACTTTTTAAAGTTTGAACACGACAACGAGTGTTTCCCGCCAGACAGCGTTGTGCACGATACGTTGAACTTGTTTAACGGAGCCGGCGACCGGTTGATCAAACCCCATTTTGAGGTTGACCCGGAATGGACCCTGCAGGAGAGGGCTGCCGCCACCGAGCGGTTCAAAAAGGCACACGAGGACTACAAGGACCACAAGCATATGATGGAGCTACTCTACTCGTGTTTCAGGATGGATCCCGTGAAAAGGTTGAGTGCAAAGCAGATCTTGCAGCTCGCGTTTTTCCAGGAGTTCCACCAGCAAGATGACGATGAGGTTATATTATAAAATGTTTTGACTCCCCTGAAAAGAAAGAAAGGGGCACTATTGAAAAGAGAAGGTTCTGTGTGTGTGTGTGTCTATTTTTTTTTGCTTTGCTTTAGTCGTCATAGCTATAATCACTTTCAAAGTCGTCAAACGATATTTTCCTCGACCGTTTCTTTGATGTCATCAACTGTACTTTCTTCATCTTTTCAAACAACGACTTGTTCCACTTTTTATTGAGCTTGTTGATCAAATCGTTTTGCTCGCTAAGAGTGTGCATCACTGGCTGCGTCAAAGGCTGGGGAACAGGGTGGGGTAGCGTTTTCTTGAAGCTTGTAAAGAACTTTGCATCCACGAGTTCGCCTGGCGGCGACGGTGGGCCACTGCCCTGTACTTCGGCTTGCAAATCTTTGGAAATGGCAAGCTTTCTCTTGATGTACATTGACGGCTGGAGCGAGTTGTTCAGCTTTACTTTTTTCTTTGCAGTGGACCCATCAAGCAGCATCAAACTGGAATCTAGCAGCTGTAACGCCTGCAGCGGTAGTTGTGGTGGTTGTTGTGGTGGTTGTAGTAATTGTGGCTGCTGTGGCTGCTGTTGCTGTTGCTGTTGCTGTTGTTGCTGTTGTTGCTGTTGCTGTTGCTGGTGCTGTAGACTTGACGAGGTTGGAGAAGAGGCAAGCAACGGGGATGTTAGTAGTGTCGGCTCATCAAATCTAAACTTGTAATCTCGCTTCAAATGTGGCACCTCTTCCCTCCCGCTGCTCCTCCTCTTTCTCGGAATCGGCCGTAGTGTATGCCTTGCCCGGTGTACAACACTCTCTTCAACGTCCAAATCGCTATCGCCGTCTGATAGAACCGAGCCCCCTTGGTGTCTCTTGTTCAGCATGACATAGTCGCCAGCGTTCAAGGACACAAGACTCGCCGAAGAGTTGTTCCTCGTGTGAATGATTCTGTCGTCAGCAGAAGCAATGGAGTTGCGCGGTGACTCAAGCGACACTATTGACATGCTGCGTATCGTGTTTGGTGTGGGCGCCAAATGCGGAAGAACCGGCGTGGAGGCGGAGGACGTCTGTTGATGTGATGAGGCCGTGACAGGCGCACTGGTCGTGGGGTTACCGCCCGTGGGTACGCCTGTAGTGGAGTTGACGGAAGACGACCTGTGTCGCGACACTGGTGGCGTTGGCGTTGGTGTTGGCGCTTTTGTTGCTGTAGTTGTGGAAGCAGTTGATATCGTCATGGTGGTCAATAGCTCCTTCCTCGACGATCTGCTTCTACAGTCTTCCCTCTTCTGCTTATGTTTTTGTTTGTCGCTTTTTTTTGTTTTTTTTTGTCGCTTTTTTTTTCTTTTCTTTTCTCGTTTTTGTTTTTCTGTTATCAGCAGGGTGAGGCAAATTTGGGTTTATGAGAGATGCCACAAACTAATGTCGCACGCGCTTCTTACACTGGTACGATATACTCCCAAACACATTTTCTCTTTATTACTATACACATCTCTACTGAGCAATAGGACAGTTTCTCAAGTAGTCTGCCTTGTTTTTCAACACCCTTACCGACTTGTAGAAAATCTCTTGTGGTGGCATAGCGCCCGTTGACTCGACGTTGAAAATAAAGTAGTCCCTTTGCCTGCCCAACTTCACCTTCCCCTCAAATTCACCATGTCTCAACACCTCTCTAGAAACAGTGTCCTTTCTTGCGTCCTTCACGTATGCCTCGCCCTTGGAATCGATGCCAATGACACCGGGTGGGAAACACTTTTGGAACTTCAAGGCCAACTCGCCTCCAATTGGCTCCTTAATGTCTATCACAGGCAAGATTCTGTACGAGGCTGTGGCCACGGGCGAAAACTTGGCATGGTCGGCGCCGATGCCCAACACGCAATGCACTCTAAGCGAGATCTCCTGTCCCGGTCTCAATTTAGCCAACAAAATGTCAGGGTCACAGGGAACCACGGGTGTGTCTTTAAACGTTTCCAACTGTGTGCCCTGCGGTTCAAACTTCAAGTCCCGCGCATAGACGTGCGAGTTCTTGTACAATTGCTTTGGGTCGGTGGTGTTTTTGGGCGCGTGAGGGTTTCTCGAGCACGTAACGTCCAAGCTCAACACGATCGTGTTGTCCTCGGCAAACCTTTCGTTTTCGTCCCGGGTCTTGTCCACCCATTTCAACGCATCGGGGTCCACCTTCAACGGGATAAGCCCGATTCTGTGGGCCAATACCTCATCCTGTATAACGGACGTGTTCATAAACACATACACCTGCTCAGCAGCAACAGAGGGCACCTCCGAGACCATGATCCGGCGGAACGCATTGGCTATCGATGTGTCGATGTGCACCAAGTCGAAAGTCGCAACTCTTTCACTGATGTTGGTGATGCGGATGTCAAAGTTTTGCTTGAACTTCTCGATGCTCCATGAGTAGTCGCCCTCTTGTTGGTGGTGCGGAAAGTCGGTGGAAGTGGTGTTGGTCACGCGGTTGTATTCTATCCCTACTATGTTGTTAT
>JAKTZW010000408.1:0-30567 GCA_030579015.1 Zhuliangozyma blackwelliae | reverse complement strand
GGGTGCGACTGCCAAAAACACCCGGGCCGCAAGAAATGGATAAAGGCGTGCCCGCCGGGGATGGCCTCCCAGTGCTCGGGCTTGGGCACCACAACCTTCAACGTGTCGTCGGCGAGAAGGTATACGCTGGCTTCGGGGAACCCAAACGAGTAAAGGCGCCCGATCCGCATAATTCGATCAAAGAGCCACACCATTGAACTTGTATAGTAGAACCACAAAACGTGGAATCTTTCCACGTGCACCCAGGCGCCAAACACAAACACGGCCGCGAGAATAATGTGCAAGAGCAAAAACATCTCGTACCACCGGCGCCGCAACACCAACAAGCCCTGGATCAATATCACAATTCCCGATGCCGTGGCTGCGATTCCCCAGTATATGTACGACCCCCAGTGACCTCGGTGGTGTACTTTCACAAGGAGGTAGTAGTTGATCGAGTGTATGGTGATCATAACGACTATGAGCCTCGACACCCACCGGTGGAGCATGATGAATGTCGAGTAGTCCCAGCGGGTGAGCCACTGGAGGAAATTGTTGCGGCCGCCAAAGAGGATAAGCAACGGCATTAGCGAGCTCGAGAGAATGCTTGCCCGCATGGCATAGTATTTCAATAATGCTAACTCCTTGGTGGCGAAAAGCGGGTCTCCCTCAGTGTAATGGATGTTTTTGAGCATAAAGTGGACGCACAACCCGGTAAATGCAACCAAGATCAACGTCTCTGCGCGCGTGGGCACTAGCATGTCCAACACCCACAAGAACGACTGTTCGTTGGTCTTGTTTTTTTTCCTTGTTGCCGGCAAGGTTATATTCTTTCTGATCCAGTTGGTGAATGGGTCCGTCAACTTTTTGTGCAACCCCGGTAGTATTATTTTTGACCAGTTGCCCACGGCCGCAAGTACAAACACCACCGCCCAGAACAAGATCATGCATGCGCCATAGTCCACCGACCTATCGAAGTTGCCCAAAAACTGCTGGTATGCTAGAGACACCAAGTGGGTCTGGGTCTCGTTCAATTTCACGGGGAAGTCAACCAAGAGGGAGGGGGTATAGTTGTCAATCTCGTCAATGGATTTTGCACTCCTCAAATAGTAATCGTGGGCGCTGTCAAACTCTTTTCTGGTGACGGACACATTGTATTGCAACTGGCACATGGTCAAAAATGCGTTTATCTGTTCTTTGTGGTCCAAGGTGTAACAGTGGGAGATGGTGGCTAGCGCATTTTGGTCAATGCAGTAGCACTGTGCGTTGTCGCCTGCCTCACAAAACTTGGCAGTTTTCTTCATCTGGTAGTTGCATGCAGTCAATGAGATGTTTGCCTGTCCCTTCTTTTCAAACGGTGCTCCCACCTGTGCCGCCTTGGGTGCTGTGGCAGCTAGTAGCGATATGACCAACAAGACGCTTACCGCCACCTTTGCCTGGCGGTACAACGGGCTCTTTGTCTTGATGGGAACCAAAAAGGGTATCAAGAGTCCTATCAACACCACTGACGTGTATACTGCAATGTTGTACATGGTCCTGTGTCCTTTTTTTTTTCTTTCTCTGTCTCTTACTTTTTGATATGAATGAGTATAGGTTTGGCTAATGGGTGCGGTTTTACTTTTTTGAATGCGATTGTGGGTGCAATTTAATCTTTTTCATCAACAGACAAGAAAAAAAAAGGAAAAGCACGAAAATTTTTTCAGCGTTAGTACGCTTGGAGGTACCAATGGTTAGAAAAAAGGCTGGTCCGAAACAAGCATCATCCTCCATGGTCCCACTTGCAATTTAGGGGGGATCTGGAGGATGTAGTAAAATGGTAATTGATGGCCAATTTTTTTTTTCTTTTTGGGCGTAGTAGGTGGAACAAGGCTGGGTGGTTGCACCCTTGGGCGACGCCGTGGTCTCTTGCTTGAGAAAACAGCCACTCTCCAAAATCCTTCTCCCCCCCTCTTTCCCCATTGCTTTCCCCAAAGTCCTAGAGTGTGCTGCGAGCACAAAAGAGAGTAGTCGGCTGTTGTTGTGGACACGTATGGTTGTGTACCCTCAGAATGGAAAGCCAAGCATTTCAGCATACCCACAAGAAAGTGTCCGGGAAAGTTGCGGGTGTGCCAAGAGAGGTTCATTCCAAACAATTCACTCTTTACTACCACATCACCCATTTATTCGCCAAGAGCTGTTGATGGGAGTATCCATTGTAGGGGATAAATTTGGGTTATATGCATACGACTTCAGTCCTCAACGTCCTATAAGGTTATTCGCAAGGCCAACAACCGTGCAAAACATATAGACGAAAACTACACGGTTAGAACGAGGCACGTGAACAACGGCGCTTTTTCTGTCTGGCCCCATGTTTCGTCAGCACCAAAGAGCAACCTTGATGGACTGGTCATGACCCCATTACTTGGATGCTCCCAAATAGTTGCCATGAACAACGAGCATGAACATCGAGCAAGGCCCCGCCCCGCATTACTTTGCATTCACCTACCCTGCAAAGGTCGTTTGGGTAAGAGGAAACGAGACAATTTTGACAATTGTGTTACCTCAGTTTCACAGATGGCTCTCTTTGTTGTTGCTTCATTGGCACAGGTAACAATCCAACGGTCCCTTGGTTTGAGCACAAAACCAAAATGACCTGTTGGATATGGGCTAGGCACGGGAGGCGGTAAAGCGGAAGAAGAGGTTAAGGATGCATTGCTTGTCAACAGATTTGTTGACAAAAGCGCCGACCCACAATGATAGGACTTTCTACGCACAAGGACTGGAAATCCAAAATTATTCTTTACAACAGCAGCTGTTAAACAGATACAATTATCATTTCTGATTGGTTGGATGGGACTTACACTATAAGCAAACAACCCTACCACCTCTCATAACAGTGGTGCAAAAAAAAAAAATCACAACAGGGTAAAAAATATTGTAAAACGCTTTTTGCAACATGGTGAGTGGCTAGAGTCGATAATAAGGAGAAGCTGCGTGAGCAACCCAAACAAGGTCTGAGGTGTGCATGTTCATCTAAAAAGAAAGAATCATGCTATTCCTGGCCGTGGCTCGTAACCACCGTTTCTGCCCCTTACCCCCCTTTAGCACCTCATTTCTGAGCAAACACGGCTTGCTACAACACAAAAAGGTGCGGTACGAATATCTACATACAAACACACCATCATGCTTATGCCCAAGCTTGAAGCTGCTCATAAAAGTCCACCCGCTTCTTTTCGTTGTTGTCTATGTTTGAAACCACACTGCTGCGCACCTCGTCCACCATGGCAGGGTGGCCACACGTGACAAATGCAATGGACCCGCTGGCCTCCTTAACTTCCTGGTCAACAAATTCCCTAATGTTTGGCCTCCCCTCTTTGAACTCAATGTGCAAAAAGTCTGCCTTGTATGCGCTGGCAATGTCAGAGTTAGAGACAGTGCCAGTGCCAGACACTTTAGCTTCGACAATCTCCTTGCTCGTCTCTTTGTCACACTCCTCCAGTTTGGATGATGGCGTGCTAGACTTTTCAAGTGACAGGCGGGAAAGGTTGCCTCGGGAAAGGTTGCCTCGGGAAAGGTTGCTGCTGGAAAGTTTGCCGTTGCAGGGCTGGGTGACAAACACCGTTGTATCGATACCGGTATGCTTCAAACTGGCAAGCTCTTCATGGAACCAGGTCAAAGAGTGGTACTCTCTAATCACCCACGCGAGCTTCAACACCTTGTTGCTGCTCTGTGGCGTTCTCTTTGCAATGTCAACAATCTCGGAATAGATCCCGGGAATACCATTACCACCGGCAATAAAGACGGCGGTGTTGGCGTACCTCGCGGGTGTAGACTCGCCATATGGACCCTCTACGCCAACCCTCATTTTGGCAGAACAGCCAGGCGACTTGGACAACAACTGGTACAAGCTGTGCGTGATACCTCCCTTGACCTTGCAGTACAACACAATGTTGTTTTGCTGCTCAACTGAGTCGGTGAATGTGAATGGGTGCGACTGCCAAAAGTATGTTGGCTTGATAAAGTGAATGAAAGCGTGGCCACCGGGGATGGATTTCCAGTAGCTGGGCTTGGGGATGATGACTTTCAAAGTCTCGTCCGCAAGCAAGGTGACATCTGCCACTGGGAATCCAAAAGCAACGAGTCTCGCAACCCGCACAGCCCTGTCGAAACACCACACTGCCAATGCTGGGTATATAAACCACACATACCCCAACTCGTCGACATGAATCCAAGCACCGGCAATCCAGAGAGCCGCCATCAAAATGTGAACAAGTAAAAACACCTCGTACCATCTTCTTCTAAAGAACAACATTGCTTGGACCAATATGATGCCACCGGCTACAGTGGCTATGGTACCCCAGATGAGATATGTTTCCTTCATTTCTTCTGCGTAGCGCTTTTTCAACAGGACACTGAAACACGCCGCATGAATCACCACCAACATGAACATCACCCGGGCAATATGACGGTGGTAGGTCATGAATGTGCCAAAGTTCCACCCCGTAAGCCACTGCAAGAAGTTGTTGCGGCCAGCAAACAAGAAAATCAACGGCATCATAATGGTGGCAACAATGCCGGTCCTATCCGCCACATACCTCAACTGTGCATCGTACTTGGTTTCAAATAACGGGTCGCCCTCAACGTACCCTGTCTTGATGCAATGGATGACAATGACAAAGATGTAAAAGAGGGCAATCACTACGCTCTCGTAGCGTGAGGGGATCAAGAAACTGAACACCTTCAAGAACCCCTGTTCTTGTGACTTTTTTTTGCCAAAGGTTGCTGGCATGGAAACGTACATTCTCCATACGTTTACTGGACCTTGAGTGAGCTTCTTGGTAGCGTTTGGAAATATCACCTTTGTCCAGTTGGAAATGCAAGCGAGAAGCATTACCAACAACCAGTACCCAAACACCGAAGCACCGTAGTACAACGACTCATCGTAATTGCCCAAGAATTGGATGTATGCTTCCTGATACAACGTCATTTCAGTCGGGTCAAACTTGATTGGAACATCGATTGGAACCGAAGCATTAAACCCCGGGATCTCACTGGCACTTTTGGCGTGGGCAACAAAGTAATCATAAGCGTCGTAGAACCAATCGTGAGAAAGAGTCACATTACCGTTTTCTTTACAAAACGAAACCAACATATCGGTAGCGGCAGTCACATTTCTGCCCCCATAAGCAAGACACCCGGCGTAGGATGCGAGTGAGTTTTGATTCTCACATAGACAGGTGTAGTTGCGAGCAGAGGAACAGAACGATGCCCCCTGCATCAACTCGTAGTTGCACGCCCAAAGATTTATAGTTTTCCCGTTCTTGGCAAACGGTGCGCTCTTGGCAAAAGAGCCAACCACGAAAAGGGCAATTGTGAGAGCTTGAATGTGCATCTGATGGCTCAGGGTAAGGAGGTGAAGAACAGGAAAGAAGATAGATCCCAGGCCCCTCTATTTATACAGCAAGTGCCCTTATACCCGCCTTGAGGCGGAGGGAGAGGATAGGAAATGGGGGATGAAGGAATGGGAGGTGAGAGAGGTGGAAGGGGGAAAGGATGTTCGGTAGAACAATGGCGTGAAACAAGATTGACTAGACTGAAAAATAAATTTGATTGCGAAACTGTTTGCTGTTTCACACACATCCCCCCCTCTCCCCCAAAAAAAAACATAGAAACACTCCGTCATTTGGGGGAGCACAAGAGTTCAGGGCATCATTGCAAAGTTTATGTTGTAGATGTGATTGGTTCTTACCGAGTGTATCCCCCCCCTGTCTCTGCAACCCCTCGATGGTACTAACCCTATGCTTTGCATTATCTCAGGAAAATTTCCGTTTGGCCCAGAGGCAAGAATAAAAAAAAAATTAAAAAAAAAATAATGAAAAAAGATCCAGCAGCCAATAATGCCAAGAAATCCGACTCGATTTTGGACAATTATGGTTAACCAATCATTTGCTAATCCAGTGGCGACCACACTTTTACAACACAAAACTACTGATTTTCGTAATTAGGCTACCATGCCGTCTATTGGCTGAAGTGGGTAGTCGTACAAATCAGAGCCGTGCTTATTCCCCACACCCAAGAAAAAGAAGAGCATACATCTCGTCCTTCATTACAATGATTGATAGGATCATCATGGGTCTGTAACGATGGTCAGGGGCCAGTAACCACTTGGGGGTGCCCCTATCCCCCCCTTTGCCTTTGCTTTTCTCTGGTATATCCAATTCCCTTAGAAGCATGCAGCCAATCATCGATGATGTCCGAGAATGACTTTACACAAAACGGAAAACGCAATAATGAAATGAATATACCTCTGTAATCAGGAAATGGCCGTAGCCTCACAACAACAACCATGGACAAAATTTAGGTTTGTCTTGTGGTGGAGATGGAAAACAATAACAACATTCCCGCCTTGATGCCTCCCTTTCCCAGCATTCAAGCGGTCTAGAATATCTGCTCATGCGCCATAGGGCTTTGAGCAAATTGCTTTACCTCGGGATGTAGACTCTGTGCTGGCCGTTGCCCAGTGTACCTGAACTCTCTCTCTCTTTTTTTTTGCTTCTTCTTCATGATTATTCTTTATTATTAGCACGTCAAGTATGCCGGTCAGAGTTTGCTTCTTCTTTCTTGTCCCCGGTGCCCCCATTTTTTGGGTCTTCATTACCTAGTCTGTTTGGCCCTGGCCCCATAGAGGGCGGAGAGTGAATGTGAAAAAAAAATAGTCTCGCGAGCATGCACAAGAGGTTAAACGTTCTTTTACAAAGTTATCTGATTCATCAGTTAAAAGTGAAAAAAAAAAAAAAAAAAAAAAAAAAAAAAACATTTTTCACATTTTTTCATTTATTTTATTTTTGGTTTGCGCAAATTCAACCAGCCCCCACACCTACCCCTGCAAAGGAGTTGCGGAATTCACTGTTTCTACACTTACCCTCCCGACTCCAAACACCCCTTCCTCGGATGTGGTCAATGTTTGGTACAAATTTCTTCTCTTGCGTATCCGCTTCGCTTGCCAAGAGGAAGGAACCAAAGGCAAGTACCCGTTTCTTTCTTCATAAAGCAACGACGAAAACACAGCAATAATGACAATCCAGTAGAGGTTGTAGCTGATCACACTGCCGTAGGTTGCTGAGTTTGTCCAGCCAAACACGGCAGTAAACAACATCCAAAAAGCACCATCCTCTTGCATTTCCCCGTTGCAGCAGTTGACGTGCCACACACTGTTCATGATATCGTACGACCCAGGACCATGGCCCGTTTCGCTCACATCCATCCCGCCACACCGATCAATAAACGCTTGCAATTCAAAGTTCCAAACCCCCTTGGAAAACAACCCCGCCGCCACCAAGTATAGGAAGCACGTGGACGTGATCAAGAACCACTGCAAGGAAAGGGTGTTCCCCGACCGGTACAACAACACTCCAATGAAAGATCCAACAACCATTGCCAGCACGGCAGCATTGGCGATAGCCCAGATTGAGGTGTTTTCGTTGATGCCAATGCCCCCAATAAACACAATCGCCTCGAGCCCTTCTCTCAACGTGGTAACAAAGGGCAAGACGAACATGGTGTACCTCTCGGACAATGCTTCAACTTTGCTGCCCCATGTTTGGTCGACTCCCTCCACGCCGCGTCTATTCCTCGCACTGTTCAAATACCCCGAGGTCTGCAACACTTTGCCCAACTTGGCCTTCCATTTCTGCTGCATCTTGTTCACACGAAGGATCTTGATCCCCATGACGGAGATAATGATGCTTGCTATTATCGAAAACGTCCCTTCCCAATAATGCTCAGCAACCGACCACAAGTCGCTGCCCACCAAGTAGAAAACCCCAAGGATCACTATCCCGATTAGTAAGCACACCACGATACCAAGCAATCCACCGATCCAAATTTGCATCTTCAAGTACAGGTATAGCTGTTTATCATTATTATTATTACCTTCTTCTTCATCTTCATCATCACCCTCTTCGCGAGTCTCTTGTTCGGCTTCTGTATACTGCGCGATGGGGATGTCAATGCCACTGCTCGTGCTGTCATTGCTCTCCTTACTTTTTGATCTGGTGTTGAATGTCTGGTGAACAAACGAAAGCAATACCGAGATGATGATTGCAGACTCCAACGTCTCTCTAAGAACAATCAAGAACGCCTGGATGGAAAAGTAGTCGTCTAATGTGGCCATAGCTGAATTTGGAAGAAAGAACTTGCTCGAAAGAAACCTTGCTCTTTATCTAATCGATCAGATCTCGGTGCCATTTGCTGGAGGGGGAGGGAAGTGGGAGGGAAAAAAAAATTTCAACGAAAGCAAATGGGGGACGCGGAATATTGGCCGAATTCGGCAATGCTTTTAGGTGAGTGTCATTTTCTTGGTACTACCACGGCGCCACGGCAACACTGTTAAGAAAGACACACAGACACGGCACACGGCCAAGACACACAGCCACAGTATATATCCACAGTATACTACATTGTTATAATTCTACAAAGACCTCCTCACTTTCTTTGTCCATGGTTGAACCTCATCTTTTCATTGAGCATCTTTCTGTACTCTGGAACGTTTTTGAACCCCTCAGAGTCCAAGAACTTTTCTAGTTTCTCCTTGTTCCTACTGTTGAGGTCTTCAACGTCACTCAAGTCACTACCATGACTGATGGTCTCCTCTACCGCTGCTGCCAGCACCACCTTCTTTTTCTTTTCAACGTCGGGCAATGCGTTGGTGGATTTCCGCTTTTGCGTCATAAACACACTGATTGGCTTTGATGATGGTGGGTTCTTATTGCTCACCACAGGCACGGGGTTCTTTTCATCACCAAGTGGGTTCTTCTTTGCCCCTTCAATTGTCTTTGTCGGGGATATTGCTTCGCTTTTCGCCTTAATGACCGTGCCAACCGGTTTCACATCAACTATGAGGTCCTTCTCCAGGCGTGCATTAAAAGCTGCTTCGCCATTGCCTCCATTCTTCGACACATCAGTGGGTGGCAACCCGCCATTGGTCTTGTCATCAACAATATTTTCAATGTCTTTTTCTTCCCCCCTCTTCTCCTCTCCCCTCCCCTTCTCCTCTCCCCCCCTCTTTTCCTTCTCCTTCTCCCCCTCCCCCTTCCTCTCTCCCTCCCCCTCTCCTCTCCTTTCATCCCCACCATTGACTCTGCTCTTCAATACAGTGCCAGTCGGTTTGGCCGGCAAGTTGGGCGCAGGTGCTGTGGACTCGACGCTCGACGATGGCGGAATAGCAGGAAGCGAACCACCCCTATCCAACCCGTTGCTAGTTTGCAGTAGTCCTCTATCAAGTGGCGACCTGGCTCTCAGTACCGCTGTCGGCACATTCACGTCACGACGTGCTCTGGGCGAATCATTGTGATTGGCAAACTGCTCACGCCTGGGGACTCTCGACCCATCTCGCAGTCGCAGTCGCGGCACATAAGAGTCCACCGCCCGGTATTTGTCCCCGCCACCTCGCAGCCTCTCGCCAGGAACGTACGAGTCAAACTTTCTCGAGTTTTCCCTGGGTCCCGCCGGTATGTCCCTGGACCCTGTGGCAAAGTCCCTGGGTCCTGCTGGAAACTCCCTGGACCTCAGTGCTACATCCTTGCCCCTGATGGCCAGCACCGAAGTGTACTCATCCCGGGGGTACTCCCCAAACCCGCCGTTTCCTCTGTATCTCCCCCAATGCTCGCTGTCGTCTCTATACCCCCGAGGTGACCTCGAATAATGGCCGCCCCTTCCAGAATACCTCTCTCGATCACCAATGGGGGAGAAGCCGCCCCGGCTTGGAGCTTCTTCTTTGTAGTCGTCTCTGGTCTTGTGTCTAGGGACATAAGAGTCAACCCGACCGCCTCCATTGTGCTTGCTACCGTTGCCAACCTCCGACGGCTCGGCAGCATACTTGCTGTCGTCAGCTGTGTGTGTTTGTGGTTCGTAGTTCCGTTGGATGGTGCTGGAACCGGTTGCCGCTTCTTCTTTCAACTTTTTGAACCTCTCCCTGTCAATCTCGTGGCACTCTTCAAACCTAGGAAGATCCTGCGGCCGCAACGGCAACGGCTCGCTCTTGAAAAACTCGTGGTTCAAGGCATCCAATGCATTGAACCTCTTGTATGGATCTAGCGTGAGCAACCCACTCAACAACTTCACGCCAGCAGCAGGCATAATCTTTTCAAATCTCGCCTCCAAGGTCCTCTTGCACGACATGCCAATCGTAAAGTCGGCCTTGTTTGGCAACTTGGCCGCCTCCGCCCAGTTTATGGGCGCTCCCACCAACTCAAACACCAACTGCGCCTGGTGCGCATCCGACTTGCCCACAAGTATTGGCCGCAATGTGAACAATTCGGCAAACACACATCCAATGCCCCAAAGGTCCACCGCGGTGGTGTATTTCCTCTCGCCAAGCAAAAGCTCCGGGGGCCGGTACCACCGTGTGACCACTAGGCCGGTGTATGCTCTCTCTCCGCCGCCAGGGCCCAAGCCTAGCCGCGGACAACCGCCGTGGTACGGCCTGGCTAGACCAAAATCGGCTATTTTCAAAACCCCATTGGCGCCGATCAAGATATTTGCCGCTTTGATGTCTCGGTGCAAAAAGTTTTGTTCGTGGATGTATTGTATGCCGTGCAACAACTGCTGCATGAGGCACTTTATCTGGTTGAGCTCAAGCTTGATTTTTGGGTTCTCCAAAAGACCAACCAAGTCACTCGACATGTACGGCGCCACGGTATAGAATGCTCCTCGTTGAGTGACAATCTCATTTGCATTGTGTACATTTGGCTCCTCATATATCATATCCAGAATGCTGAGAATGTTTTCGTGGTGTAGCTGTTTCAAAATGGTGATTTCTCGCATGGCGGTTATGGGAAAGCCCTCCTTGACAGAATGGTTGAGGAGTTGTTTGATGGCAACGATTTCTCCTGTTCTTTTCGACTTGGCTTTCTGAACAACGCCAAACGTGCCCTGTCCTAGTTTCTTGATCACTTCATAGTCTCGTAATCGCGACATCTCCCCTATATGGCCCCTAGATTGGGGACCGTCCTGCTGACCATGCACGGATTTGTAGGAGTCCGCCATAAAAAGATTGCCAATTCAGGGTATGTGTGGTGTTGGGGGACGGATGTGCTCCTCTTGGCGCTATGTACAAGGTGGATAAAGGATTCAGCCTATGTGGTAAAGGTGGTGGAGGTTCTGGTTGTGGTGGTGGTTCTGGTTGTGGTGGTGGTTCTGGTTGTGGTTGTTGTTGTGGTGCCGTTTCAGGTTCTGGTTCCGGTTCTGGTTCTGGTTCCGATGGTGGTGGTAGTTGCAAGTGCTGATGTACAGCTTCTTGGTTAGCAGAAGAAAAAAAAAAAAAAGAAAAAAAAAAAAAGGTGCCTTCAAAGATTTTCTTGGACAGGAAAACTACCAGCGCGCACGCCCATCTTTATCTCCCTAAAGATATTTACATACATGCATACATTTCCATTACAGCTTTCTAAATAAATCGTAACTGGTGCTATACATTTGCTCCGTCAAGCCTCTGGGTGTGTCTGGGCAAATTTCGAGTGTTTTCTTCTTTCTCTTGACAACTTACTTGCCTGGCTGACGTTGAACCCGTTGGCCAAAAAGTCAGTGGTCTCCTCCAACTCCAAGCCGGCGGTGTCTGGCAACAAGAAAAACACAAACAAGAACGCTACAGCACACAAGCCGGCAAAAAACGAAAACGTGCCGGTTGGGGTGATCTTTTCCAACATTGTCAAAAACGTAGAAGCAATAACCATTGACCCGGCCCAGTTTGTCGCGGCAGCGTACATGGCGCCAATAGACCGCACATTGACGTCCGAGAACAACTCCACGCCCACCCAGGCGGCGTTGCCGATACCAATGGCATACGATGCAACAAACATAATCATGCCCACAATCACAACAATGCCCCAGCCGGTGATCCCTCTAGCCGCAATAGTTCCAACGCCGCTCGAAAAGTCAACGTTCAAATAGTGGAACGAAACGGCGCAGACAATGAGCGAAATACACATGCAGGGCATACCCACCAACAATATCCTTCTTCTCCCAACCTTGTCGATTATGCAGATGGCCACGCCGGTAAACACAAAGTTTGTGGCGGCAACAATGATCGACACGGCTGTGGCATTGTCGAAACCAATAGTTTCGAAAATAGTTGCACTGAAATACATCAACGAGTTGAACCCGGTGAATTGCTGGATGCCCTGCAATCCGCACGCAAGAATCAATGCTCTAAAGTTGCCCGGGGTGGTGTGGATGATCTTGATCGACTCCCATGCCTTTTGTAATGGGCCCGACCCGGGCACAGTGGAGTTGGAGCTGATCATCTCGTCAATGGTGGCCTCCACAAACGCGTCTGACGGGTTGTTGTGCACTTGTCTAATGACTTTGCGCGCCTGCTCCATGTCGCCATTCATGACGTAGTACCGCGGGGTATCGGGCAAAAACCAAAACAAGACAAACTGCAACACGGGGGGGACCATGCACAACCCAACAGAAACTCTCCACCCGTGGGCCACCCTCGTCAACCCCCAGTTGATCAAGTATGCCACCAACTGCCCACCGGTGATGAACATGACGTTGGTGACAATGATTCTTCCCCGGTACTTGGCTGGCGCCAACTCAGAAAGCATCAACGGCGCAATCAACAGCGCAATCCCAACGCCCCACCCCAACACAAATCTTCCTGCAATCATGGTCCACACTGTGCGCGAGACCAACTGGATAATGGTGCCAACAACAAACACGACGTTGGACCCGAGCAATACCTTTTTCCGGCCAATCAAGTTGGCCAAAATGCCACCCACAACAGCGCCCAAAAGCGCGCCGAGTGAGGTGGCTGACGTGATGAATTCCTTTTCACCCGACGTCAAGTACTTGTTTGACAAGTCGGTGCCGATCTGCACCAAGGCCGAGGAGATGTATCCCGTGTCGTAACCAAACATAAACCCCGAGATGGACGACACCAACGTCAAGATAATCACCATTCTCGATGGCTTTGCCTCGGAATCTGAGATTTGCGCTGTAGCATCGTGTGTGTGGTTTGCGCTCTGCAAGAGAGCCTTGGAGGACGCCGAGGACGCTAGCGATGATTGCGAGGTGTTGACATTTTGTTGTATAATGCCTTTCTTGTTACTACTTGGTGTGGTCATGGTGTGTATTTCAAGGTGGGTGGGAGAAAGAAGAAGAAGAAGGAGAAGGAGAAGAAGGAGAAATGTTTGTATATGGAGAAAACTTTTTAGTGCTGGAGAAATTTCGGCGAAACTGGCGAGAGGAGAGCAAGCAAAAGGACAAAAAAAAAAAAAAAAAGGGACTAAATGGATCAGACGGCATTTTAGTATAGTCGTGTGGGTGGTGCTTTCGGTGAAACCTCGAGCCGCACCTTAAGTTGGCCCAACAGGAGGGAACCGTGGGTGGGTCAAGTCCTTGAGTAATGGCAGTGGTGGTTAATGTTTGAGCTCTGACGGTAGGGGAGGCCAGGGGGAACGTTTATTCCATTGCTCCATCGCTCGGCATGCACAACCCTGTTTGCACAACCACGTTTGCACATACTATTGTTACAAAAGAAAGAAAAAGAGATGAACCACCATTTCGTGAATGCCTACTTTTTTTTACTGTTTGCTTACATTGCTTGCATAAAATTGTAACAAAGTTCTTTTTGTCAGTTTCAATGCGCTCTCCTATTCATCTATTGCTTCTTTGGTGGGTCGAATCTGAATTTTCTAGCCTTGATACCAGCCCATTTGAACCTCTTGACCCAGAGGGAAACCAAGTACAAGGAAGAAATCACAATGATGGCCTTCAAGCCCCACTTCTTTCTGTCGTCGTGCTCTGGCTCGGCGGCCCAGTTCAAAAACTCGGTAACGTCCTTGGCCATTTGTGATGTGGTGGCAGGAGTGCCGTCTTCGTATTCCACCAACTCGTCAAACAACACTCTGCCCATGGCAATGGCACCGCCGGGGAAGTATGGGTTATAGTTGGAGCCATCGGGTAATACCACACCGGCTGGTGGTTCGTCAGGGTAGCCAGTCAACAACGAAAAGATGTAGTCGCAGCCACCGTGTCTAGCCTTGACAATCAATGACAAGTCTGGTGGCAAGGCACCCTGGTTGGCTGCTCTAGCAGCTTGTTCGTTTTCATAAGGTGCTGGGAGGTAGTCGGCCAACTTACCTGGCCTCTTCTTGGGCTTACCTTCGTCATCCGGTTCGTCGTCGTATTCCAACTCCTCGGCCATGGCCTTGACCTCGGTGGTGCCGTGAGACACACCAACAAGGTTTCTCCAGGCGATTCTGTCCAACGAGTGGCAGGCGGCGCAAACTTCTCTGTAAACTTGGAAACCTCTTCTGATGGAGGCGTGGTCGAATGTCTCAAACATGCCGTTTTGGGGCCAGTCATAGGCTGGAGGATGCAATCCGTGCTCGGCCGCAGTCATGGCGCTGGCAGTCATGGAGTCTTGGTACAACATATAGGACGCAGTCAACCCAGAGACACCAACACCACCAGCAACGATCTTCTGGACCATTGGCTGGTTGAATGATTTGAATGCGGATTTGAACATTGTGAATCACTAAAACTCGACGGCTGTTGTGGTTGTGTGTGTTGTTGAAGCCCTTCAAGCAAAGCAAATGCCCTCTTTTTTTTTTTCTTTCTCTCTCTCTCTATTCTTTGCATTGGATGAAAAATTACTGGTGGTATCTTGTATACAGGTTGCTGTTGTTTTTGTCTTTTTTTTAACAAAGGTCAATGGGTCAGGTTATAAAAGCCTGTGCTGCTATTGGCCGAAAAAAATGTACACAGTCTTGGTGGTCACGTGAGCAGTGACGCGAAACAAGTAGAGGAAGAAGAGGACGAGGACGAGGAGAAGAAGAAACAACCGCTAATGCTAGCACATTGTATTGGACATACGCTCGACCCGAGTTGGGCTTTGCTTTCCCTTGGGCTTTTCCCTGGCTTTGGGCTTTTCCCTGGTTTTGTTCCTTTTTTTTTGGGCCGAGTCTATATTGACTGGTTCTTTTAACTGGCCGGTATTTATACCTGCGCACCTTGTCAGTTCAACATCAGCAAACGAATCCCAGCTAGGGGGTAGACATGTACATGTCTGCTATTTGTCACTCTTGTGATTGCCTTAGGAAGAACAGTTCCCCGCACCAGTGGCCTCATCACACCGGTGGCCTCACCACTTCTCCTCCGGGTTGGCCTTGTACGCAACGTAGTCGTCCCAATTAAACAAACTCAACTCGGTTTCATTCTCAACTCCCAAATCCCACAAGCTCGTTTCACTGCCGCTGGTGTTCTTGCCCACCAACACCCAATCTTTGTCATTCTCAAAATTGATCACCAAGTTCATTGACTTGGAGCCGTGTGCTTTTGTGTAGATCTTCAATGCATTGTACTCAACGCTCCTATATGGCCGAAGTCCGCCCGTGGTGTTGATAATGTGGACAATATTGTCTAGCAATTGCTTTGGTGTGGTTGCTTTCAAGTCAATGTCTTTGACAATGTAGTTTTTCACATTTCTATACGGAAACGACTTGATTATTCGGATTGTCAACAATGCATCCGTGGGCGGTCTGACATTCGATGTTAATGGTTCCTCGGTGGACATGGTTAGCGGCAGAGGGTGGAGATGAGGGGGGAGGGGAGAGAAAGCAGGAGAGAAGAAGGAGACACACACACACACACAAAAGAAAGAAAGAAAAAAAAAAAAAGGAAATCGAATCACAGAATGTCGCACGAGCAAGTGACGACGGAAAAAGAAACAGTCGATTGGTCACAGAAAGAAACGACATTGGCAGGGAAAATAACAACAGATGGAGCATTTCCATGCGTGGGGTAGGTGGAGTGTATAAAGAATATGGTAGCTGCCCCCTTTTTCCCCGTTTTCCCCCTTTCTTCCCCCGGATTCGTGTCCTACAATTTGGTGGGGTGGGAGAAAGGAAGGAAGGGGCATTCACTTCCCATCCTTTTCTCAGCCAAAGTACATATCCGCTGGTGAGGGAACAAAAGAGGGTGCTGAGGTTCGTGTCCCTGCCACTCTCTTGCGGCCGCCACTGACCCATTGAGTCCTACTCAACACGCCTCTCTCCTTTTTGTAACTCTCTTTCGTCTCCTCCTTTTGCTGGCGGGGGATGGAGATGGAGACCGCGGAGCTCCAACAAGTCCGCATTTTTTCGATTGTTCTTTTACGACGAGAAAAAAATTTTCTTTTGCAGTAAAAGCAAGTGGGGTCGTCTTGCGGATATCCAAGTTCATCTCGCAGGCGGAAGGGCACATTTGAATTGTTTAGAGATGGATCTTACCATGCATAGTTCTGGGGATGAGATGGGGATGAGGACCAAGTCGTGGACCGCCTCTGTCTCTGGTGATGGCTAGTCACAACCTTTGGACGCCCATGACGTGGACCCACCAAACAACAACAGCTACAACGACTTTATATCTCCACCATGGAAAAGTAAAGCAGGTGGGGTGGGGGTAACAAAGCAGTTGTTTGTTTTCCGCATTTTTTTGAAACTATAAACGGCAAGGTTCTTTTTTTTGACCTCCCCCCACAGATCTTTCGGCTGTATTGTGCATCACCTTATTGACAAAAGCCTCGAGTCGCCAGGCTAAACAAGTCGCCAAAACTGCGGATTTCCAAAACAGTACGCCCCCGAGGCTGGGAGCAATATATAAAGGCCAGCCAAAATCGTTGTTTCGTTTTGTCAAAATCCTGGTCTCGCCAAGCACCAAGCACCAAGCACCAAGCATGTCTTCTATCGAGTCAGCCAACATGAAGGACTATGCCGTCCAAGAACTCGCCTCCATTCAATCTTCTCCCACAAACAGCGACGACGCTTACCCCGGAAATGCAGCCAACCTCCAGCACACAACCACACACAGCATTCGGATCACCGGACACGGCAACGAGTTTGTCATCCTTGCCAACAGAAAGTACTACAGACACGAGTTGATGCAGTCGTTGTTGGCATACAACCACGTACCTGGCCAGAGAAAGTTTGGCAATGCCATCCCGTTGGGGTTGTTTTCCACCGGGTTCAACATCTTGATCTTGGGTTTGTACTTTGCCGGGGTCAAGGGCATCACCGTGACCAATGTGGCTGTGGGAATGTTTGTCTTTTGCGGCGGGTTGCTTCAATTTCTTTCTGGGGTGTGGGCCTTTTTTGACGGCAACACCCTTGCCTGCACCGCATTGATCAGTTACGGCTCCTTTTGGTTGTCTTTTGGTAGTATTTTTATCCCCGGGTTTGGCATCCAGGCGGCATATGGTGACGACATTACTCAGTTTTACCATGCCATTGGGTTGCTAGCCACGGGATGGATCATCTTTACCACCATGATGTTTTCCCTTTCCTTAAAGACGTCGTGGGAGTTTTCGTTGACTCTTGGCACCTTGGACTTGACCATTATCGTGTTGACGAGCGGCTTTTTGGCCGTCAACCCCAAGGTTATTCAAGCCGGTGGTATCATTGGCGTCATCCACTGTGGCATTGCTTGGTACCAGGCTTGGATCATGGTTGCTGACCAACAAAACAGTTATATTGCTCCACCCGAACACCCACTCCCCATCTTTTCGAGCAACAACGGCGAGTTGTAAGCGTGTATATATCTGGTATATGTACGGTAAAAAATAATTGATATTTATAAACTAATCTTATGTGATGTGCTCTGCTACGCTATGATCCGCTCTGGAGGCTGCTACTGTTACTGTTACTGCTACTGCTACTGCTACTGCTCTTGCAACCAAAAACATAATCAATACAAAGGTCCGTCAACATCATACATGTATCAAATCTTAAAAAAGGGGTGTTCCATAGCTTCCTTGGCCGTGGGTCTCAACTGGTGGTCAAAAGTCAACAACTTGTCAATCAAATCTATCACCTCGCCGCTTATCAAATGTTTGTTGTCATTGTTGATAAACGTCTTCCACGGCTTTCTCGGATAGTTGCCCAAAATGTCATCGTAATCCAGACTCAACTTCAACCCATACTTGTTCACATACTTCATCAACCCTTCTGTGCCCAACACCTTGGCAATCTGCACCAACTGGTCGTTATTGGAATCGCCCCGGAATAACGGCTCCTTCTTGAAAATAATCGCCCCAAGCATGCACCCCACAGACCACAAGTCAAGCGAGTAGTCGTATTGCTGTAGGTTTATCAACAACTCGGGACCCTTGTGGTACCGCGACGCGACTCGGACATTGTAGTCCATCCCAGCGTGGTAAAACTCAGCCAACCCCCAGTCAATCAACCGCAACTTCTTGCTCATGGGATCAATCATGATATTCTGCGGCTTCACGTCTCTATGCACAATGCCCATGGAGTGTGAGTAGTCCAACGCAACCAACAACTGCGTAAAGTAGTACTGTATGTCCTTGATGGTGAACTTGGGGTACAACACGCGAAAGTCGACATTGTTCACCCGCTCAAAGATCAACGCCGGGATCTTGGACTGCTCATCTCTCACGATATCCAAGAGACCAATAATGTTGGGACCGCCCGTGAGGTTCTGCAAGATTTTGACTTCACGGTAGATCTTTTTCAACTTGACTGGCTTCAACACCTTGATCACGCACGGCTCATCGTTTAGCACATTTACACCCTGAAACACTTCAGAATACTTGCCGCGTCCAATCTTGCTAACAATCTCATAGTTCTTGATGTCTCCCCACTGGATCTTGTGGTTCTCGTAGTCCCAGTATTCAGACGGCTTGTTGCTGTTGACGTCCGCGTACACTCTCGACACGGAATAAACTCTTGGTCTGCTGCTCATGATGTGCAGCTATTTGTTTTGTTCAGTAAAGCCTCTCGCTGGTTTATCCCGTTATCGGTGAATGCACTGGTGGTGTGGTGTGGGATGTGGGTTGTGTTGAGAGATGTGTGGTGCGTGTGTGTGTGTGGTGTGGTGAGAGATGTGTGGTGTGGGTTGTGGTGTGGGATGTGTTGGATGGTGAGGCGAAACAAATGAAGAAGGAAAGTGCGAAGGGGAGAGAGAGAGAAATTTTGCCAGCCAGATTATATTTTTTTTTTGGTTTCCTTGTTTTGTCCCAATTCTCGGTTTGCCACAGTAGGGAGGGTGATATGGCTGAGGGCAAGGCCAAAGAGAGCCATTTCGCCACTTTGAGCATAGCCGATGGCGGTGACGTGTACCAAGACGTTCAGCTATGGACCGACAATTCTGTGATTGCAAGCGAGCTACCCAAAATCACCGGGTCTTTGTGCCAGCTGGCGCTGATCTACATCAAGACGTGCTTGCCCATCTATCTACTATACTGCCAGCCAGTCACTGTGTATTCAAACAGTGAAAAGACCGAGGCATACTTTCAAAGACACTTGGAAGCGGGAATGTCGGCCGACGTGGGGTTGTTGACAAAGGCAAACGAAGAGACGTATTTGTTGTTTTTCCACAGCCAGACCATCAAGGCTGTGGCGATAAGCTTTGCCAGCTTGAACAAGATAAAGTCGGCATCTGCGGTGGAAAACAATGCCTTTGTCGCTTTTGGTGCTTTGCCGCCGGTGCTAACAAGGACGTCTTCGACTGTGGTGTTTGACAAGGTTCTTGAAAGAAAGCGACTGAATCCATTCGTTGTCACCCCTGTTTCTGCCACCACTGCATCCACATTCTCCACCACTGCCACCACTGCCACCACCTCCACCACCTCCGCCACACCACCAGCTCCCTCATCTGTTCTATCGCAGGACCAAATCAGCGCCGCAGTCAACAAACTAATACTATCTGGCTTTCGAATACGAGGATTGTCGCCAAAAGGCTCTTCCCTCAACGACAAGCTTGCAATCAAGGAGATCCACCAAATGACACACAAGTCGGCACTATTTGCCCTCCGCAAGCACAACTACGGGTTCAACAAACAGGGCAAAAAGATCACCATGAACGATCTACAAGACATTGTTGAGAATCTTTTGCACCTCTATGTCGATGTGGACTGAACCGTGGTTGCATTAATATATATGTGTGTGTTTGTGTATGTACAAGCTGGTAAAAGTGGGTTCCCTTTTTTTTACAAATCGTCGATGCTGATTGTCCTGGAAACGTCCTTTGGTGCTTCGGTAGATGCCTTGTTCAAAAACATTGTCAATGACGACGTTTCCTTCTTCTTACCTTCCTTACGCTTGGCTTCCACTTCGGGCTTTAATCTCTCAATATGCTCCAACAAAATCGATCTATCCTTGAGCAAATACCCTCTCTTTTCCTCGCTGGCATAGTACCGAACGTCTCTTCTGTGCGTGGGTCTGGCTTGTAATGGGAGGTACCCTCTCTTTAACAAAAAGTGCTCTGGACTCACGTGTGCTCTCAACCCCAACTTTGTAAAGTACCTGGCTGTAAACGAACGGCCCAGTTGCTCGATTGTCTTGATGGCATCTTCGGTCGCTTTTGACGCCTCAATGTTTAAAGGGACATTGTAGTCCTTTGTGCCCCTCGCCAAGATCTTGACCCCGTCTTGCAAGGAACCAGTTATCAAGCCACATTGCTTCATCGTCCTAATGTCCAAGGTTTCCCCCTCGCTCAACGAGATTCTTCCCGTGTTCCAAAACTCTTGGATTCTAAACAACGGCAACTCGTGGAATATCCTCTTGTGGGGTCTTTTGAACCCAGCAATGGGGAACCTCAAATGGTATGGCGTCTGGCCACCTTCCCACCACCAATTAATCTTTCCTCTTGCCTTGGCACCCTTTTGGCCACGACCAGACGTCTTGCCCCGTCCCGATTGCGGACCACGACCCACCCTCTGGTAGTTCTTGGTGGAACCCTCGTGTGGTTTCAATTGGCCCATGGAGACATTCCGTATCGATGTCAAGAATCGCGCGGTGGCCTTGGATAGGCTGCTTTTTAGGGTGAACATGCCTCGTGGTTAAAGCGCTTTTGGCTCGTGGTGGGAATGAAAATTTTTCAGAGTGAGGAGGAAAAGATTGAGGGTCGTGTGGGTGACGCCTGGTTTGGCTGCCATTGAACAATTACAACCTCGCTTGGAGTACAGGAGAGAGCAGGCCAGCAGTGTTGCCGAGTCAATCTGTATGCAACTTCTTGTCAGAAGAAGCACCCTTTTGTGTGTTTGTTGTCCAGGGGGGGGTGGGTACACCTTCTAGACTCAACAGCCCCCCCCCCCATCCAGCTCAGGCGCATGCCGCGGGAACACACAAAAAGCAAGCGCTCCGCCTTTATGGCCAAGTTGGTAAGGCACCTCACTAGTAATGAGGAGATCGTCAGTTCGAATCTGGCTGAAGGCATGTGCTATTTTTTGTGTAACTCACGTTGCTTTCTCTCTTTTTTTTTTTTTGTTCTTCCTTTTTGTCGTTTTCCTTTTTGCTTTTGGCTCTTGAAAAACTCTGCCAGCTTTATATTAGCTTAACCCCACCATGACGAATGACGACGATGGCCAGAAGGAGCTCCAGGAGATATGGAAATTGTTTGAAGACTCAGGCGAAGACATTAAGCGAAAACGGCAAGCCGTCACCAAAGCCATCCACGACGAGAGTCTCTTGGACTACCCCGGTCAAGTGTCGGTACTCTCAGCGCTAGATGAGTTGATTGCGTGCTTTGGTTTGGGCGGGCAGGTGAGAAACTACTATAGGTACGGTACATACGATACGTGCCAGAGACAACGCGAAAAGTTTTGGTTTGCCCTCAAACACGGCACGTTGATGCACCAGAGTGAAAAGCCAATGGATCAAATGACCAACGACGAGTTGGAGAACAAAGTCAAGATCCAGGAGTATTTCAAGAGAAAGAAGCTCGAGGACTTGGCAAGAGGAAACTCGGAAGATATATGGGACCAGCGCCCGGAATTGTTGAGCAACCCATTTCAAAAGTAGTTGAGGAGGAAAGTAGGGGTCGTTGGTGGTGTTTTGTCTTGTATATTTATTCTAATCATTCATCGTCGTACAAGTAGTAGTCAAGGTCTTGGCCACGGCCGCGGCCGCGGCCGCAGCCGCCACCCTTCATCACTGCCCGCTTCTACATCACCGTGCACCCCTTCTTTTCGTGCTCGTTATCGTTGGCACCCTTTGGTTTGGCATTGAGTGCACATCGCGCCGCTTCAGAAAACGCTTCATTCACACCTCTATTCTTTTTGGCCGAGCACTCCAAATACCTCAACGCGCCAATACGCTTGGCAACAGCCAACCCTTCGTCATATGTGATCAACCTCCTTTGCGACGAGTACGGGTTGTGCGAGTTTTGCTGCTGGTACTGGTGGTCCTCTGGGTCCTCATTGTTTCGCAAGTCGCATTTCAACGCAACAAGCACCAACTTGACCCCCTCACAATGGTCGGCAATCTCGCCCACCCATTTGGACTGAACATTCTCGAGCGAGTCTGGCGAGTCGATTGAAAAACACAACATAATGCAGTGCGTGTCGGAGTACGAAAGAGATCGTAATCGGTCAAACTCTTCCTGGCCCGCCGTGTCCCACAACGAGAGCTGTACCTGCTGCCCGTCGATAAAGATGTCGTGAACATAGTTTTCAAACACGGTTGGCTCGTAAACTTGGGGGAAGTAGCCTCGTGTAAAGACATTGAGCATTGACGTCTTTCCACAAGCACCGTCTCCCAATATCACAATCTTCCTTTGGACTGTTTGAAAAAAGTTAGTATACAAACAACGTGGATCTTTTCTATTCTATGGAATGCTCACATACTGGTCGTTGGTCCACTACCGCAGAGAGGCATGGCTATGGTTTGTGTTGTGCTGTTAAATGGGTGGGCCTCTCTCTTTTTTTTTTTTTTGTTTGTTTTTTTTTTCTTCTGTCTGGTCGTTCCTTCTTTTCGGTCGTTTCTGTCCTGTTTTACTTTTTTGTTTTTGTTTTTGTTTTTTTTTCTGTTTCTTCTGCTTTGTTTGAAATGCTTTGATTTTGTGCATCTTGTGTGTTACAAAATAGCTATACACGGCAAAACCAAGACTTTTTTACTCGTTGTCAATCAAGTCTTCGAGATACATCGATGGCAAGGCTCTTCTGCCACTCCTTGGCGTCCCGTCTCTCTGCTGTGGCAGCTGTGGTGGCTGTGGTTGTGGTTGCGGCTGCTGTTGTGGTGTTACTTGCAATGACGCTTGCTGTGACAACGAATAGTCGCTATTGTTGTTCTCCTGGTTAATGTACAAGCTGGGCACCAACTGGGAGTGTCTGTTGGTGGCGGGCGACGGGTTGGCCAAGTTGGATGTAGACCCGCCCAACGAAAGGTTTGACAATGAGGGGTTGTAGTGGGATGACCGCACTCGCTTGTGCTGCATGACTTCGGCGGTGGGCGATATAAACATCTTGGTCAAATCGTGCTTGGACGCAGCCACGCCGCCCGCCTCCGACGCATAGATTGTCGAATTATCGCCCATTTGAGACCCCCCGCCAACACCGCCGCCGCCGCCAATAAACGACTTGCTCTGTAACAAGGGCAACTTCGCCACCGACCCCTGGTAATCAATATTGTTAAACGTAGACTGTGGTGTCATGCCACTGAAACCATATGCGCTGCTATTGTTGTGTTGAAACTTTTCATACATCTTTTTGTCATTGGCAGAAGTTCTCTTGGCCAACCGGGAGGCGCCAAACGAAATGATCAAATGGTACAAGATAAAGCCTAGCAAAATAGCCCCGACAATACACCCCACTGCGATAAACACCGTGCCCGAGGGATTGTGCTGTCTAATAATAAAGGGGTTGTTGTTATTGGGCGGGACGGAGACTACCGGTGTCGTAAACGCATTGGCATCTGTCAACGTAGGCATGGCAGGCATGCTAGGCATGCTGTTGTCTCGCTTGTTGGCAGTGGCATCCAAGGTGATGGTTATTATATTGTCTCTAATCATAACAAACTATGGTGAAACGTGCCCTTTGGGATATGTTGTGTGTTGTGATGGGTTGTACTGTGTTGGGATGTGTTGTGCTGTGCTGTGCTGTTTGCTCTGTGCCGTGTGTTGGGATATGCTGTGTTGTGCTGTGGGCTGTGGGCTGTGGGCTGTGATTGATGTGTTGTCTTTTGTCTTTAGAACCTTTTCAATTGTCTGATTCCTAAAATAGGAGTGAATGAAAATAAAAGTAAAATTTTTCTTTTTTAATTTGGCTCAAATCTATATTTGGAAACAGTAATGTATGCAGTATACACACATGCGCAGTATACACACATGTTCACTATACACATATTCACTATACACACATGTTCACTACACACATGCAGTATACACACACCTTAGTCCAGGAACCAGTACCCTTGCCTCTCGTTGGCAAACTGGGTGCGGAACCAGTTCCAGATATTGACGCTGTCGCAGTCGTGGGTGAGCCTGGGCTTAAACTCCAGCGGGTACTCTGTGGCGTATTTCACCATGTCGCCCGTGGCACAATATGTCTTTTTTGTGTTGTAGTGCTGGATATTGTCCAGTTCCTCCCAGGGCTTGGGGATGGGGCTGTCTGAAAAGTGCACCACCTTGATCTTTTTGAAGAGTTCCATTGGCGCCCACCCTTGATTGGATCGCTTCTTGATAAACGGCAAGTACTGTGGCTCAACCACAAACCGCTCGTGGTACTCCTCGTTAAACTCGCCCGTCAACACCCCATACACCCTGTGGGGAAGAATGCCGACCCTGGCCTTGCCTGCCTTCAACTCGTGGTCCAAAAACTTGTTGAGCACCTCCATGTCGTAGTCGCCCTTTTGCAAAAGACCTTGTCGGTGGGTTATTGACCAGATAAACGGGTTGTTGACGTACTTCATCAACCGGTTAAACGTATCCTTTGACGGGGTGATGACCATAAAATGGGTGGCAAAAAAGTGGGTTGGGTTCTCATACTTGTGGCCCTCGTAGATCAAGGACGGTAGCAAGTCCCACGGGTCGTGCTGGGTGCGGGCAATGTCGCTAACCACCTTTTTCATTCTGAGGGCGTGGCGCTTCTTGTTGGGGATTTCCACCTTCTTTCTCATTGTGAGGGGGGACCTACCCTCAACGACATTGTTCAACCAGTACGCTTGTGGCAATGCATACTGTATGCTTTGGGGGAGTTTGAACAACTCATCGGCATTGGTGAATTCGCTGTCGCGGTCAAAATCAAATTCGCCGTTGGGCACATTGACAAACATGGAGTCTGAATCGAAAAACACAATCCTGTCAAACTCGTCTTGGTTAAAAATGTGAAACTTGGTGAATGACGCCGCCCACGTTGTGCCGTCCTTGTAATTGGCTTTAATCAAGGGGGCCGCGCGCAACGTGATCTTGTAATGGTTGGCCACCTGGTACAAATTGTTCCACTTGTCGGCCGCATAAAAGTGGAGAATCTCGTCGTAGATGATGACCAAGTTGGGGATCTGGGTTCCTGACTTGCGCAAGTGGATAAAGTTGATAATCGCAAGGTTCAAGTAGTCATAGTTGGTGGCGTATTGCATGTACGCTAGCCTCTCGACATTTGTCAACTCTGGCTGCTGCTTATCCCAGTATTCAATGACCTCTTCAGGGATGACCCGAAGATGTTTCTTTAACCCCGTTTCCGGTACATTGTTGGTGTTTTCTAGCACAAAGTGGGAAAAGAGAAAGTATAGGGCAATGAATATGGCTAGTTTGAACTCCCAGTTTTTGAAAAGTAGTCTGGATTTTAGCATTGGCAATGTGGTTTTTCAAAAAAAAGAGGTGGAAAGGGTGGAAAGGGTGGAAAGATGAAAAGTCCTCCTGGAAAGATCAAGGGCAAGGGAGAGAATACGCGTTGGCCAGAGAGAGAAAGAAAAAAAAGAAAATGAGTAGAGAGGCCAAAAAAAAATGCGAGGTCGGGGAATCGAACCCCGGGCCCATCGATGGCAACGATGGATTTTACCACTAAACCAACCTCGCAGTGAAAAGAAACTCTCTGACGGGGAATTGAACCCCGGTCTGCCGCGTGACAAGCGGCGATTCTATCCACTAAACTATCAGAGACACTTTCTTGTGGAGAGAACGACCCTGCTTAGTGCTACCATGGAAAAAAAAACAAACCTTTTCATCAACCTTTTAAACTACAAGAACCAATCAATACAGCTGAACCAAAGCTTTGAAAATGGTTTTGTATTTACCAATCGTTACTTGGTAGAATGGGTGGGTATGTTTTTTTCATTCTTTCGTTGTTTACATTTTTCATGTTTTTGCAGAAAATAGTACAAAAGTTTTGTAAAAATCCAAGAGCTAACCACATACACCCAGAATACACCATGGGATACTTGACAACTCTCCCCTGCCCCCTTCCTACACCATCAGTGTCCATTTATTTGTGATTCCCCCGGCTTATACATGACAAAAGGTAGCGCCGTCCATACACGTGATGCATTACATCAAATGTGTGAGGTCAACAACTAGAGAATAAAGAACGAACGAAAAAAAAAAAAAAAATAATACTAGGATCTCACCCAGTTGTTAGCCCACATCACGTATCCATGACAGAAGCGGCTTCTTATTTTACTGATGAGGTGATTGAGGAGTTCAAGGCCGGAGGAAGTCAAATACTTGTGGAGACATTGGAGTCATACGATACGTCAAACACAGACACCGAGTATGCAGTCGCCCAGCTATTCACTGAACTACTTCTCGCATTCGAAGCCGACAAGTTGGAGCTTGATCGTATCGTTCAATTCATGTTTGAGTCGATAAAGAACGACGACGTGGCAAGGGTGTTTTGCCAAGTGCTCAATGCGTTTCCGGTGAGCGAGAAACTCCTGCAGTTGTTGATTCTACTTAGCCGCAAGGAAAATGTCATCAAGCCCGACACCATCGCCATGCATATGGGCACCGACTTCCTCAAAGAGACCGAGGTGGTGCCGTCCAAGGTGTTGACAAAGACAATCAATTCACGAGTCAGAGACGAGTTTTACACCCAGAAAAAGTACAACCTATTGCACGAAGAGGTGGAAGGATTCGCCAAGCTCATTATCGAAGTGACCAAGATCTGCCAGGCCGACGACGCCGAGTTCCAAGCCGATTATGCTTTGGAGGTGATTGAGAAATTGATTGGCCACTACAGTCTTGATCCCAATAGATGCCTCGATTTGTTGCTCGAAATATTTAGCAGTGTCGCTGCAGCTCGGAGCAACTTTGTCATTGAGTTGCTTAAAAGGAGCCGGTGGTGGCCCAGAGAGGCCAGCAACAACTCGTCAATGTCGTCGCTATCCAGGGGCGGCAGTGATGCTGCAGCCAAGATACTAGGCTTGAAAATATTGAAATACCCATCGACAAACCTTCCCAAGACGTACAAGTTGTTGATTGCCATTTTGGTCAAGGAGGGCTTTGTGAGTTTTGGCGCCATCTACAAGTACATGCGCCCCGACGAAGAGGCAATGAATATATTTGAGTCAGAGTTCAAAAAAAAACTTGAAGAAGAGGTGATGAAGGCGGGCGCGAATGCCTTGATGTTGGCGGCACCATTGGCCGACGACGACGACAACGACAACGACGACAACGGCAACACCGCTACACCAAGACCAAAGACTAGTGCTTCAAAGGAAGAGAAAATCTCCTTTGACGACTTGGCGCAATCCAACATCAAGTTGCAATTTTTAAAGGTGTTTTTGGCCACTGGATTGTACTGGCCGTCCATCTTTATTCTCACAAAGTACCCGTTCTTGGCGCAGGTGGACGAAGTGCCCGAGTTGATGAACAGGTTATTCGGCGTCATGATTGAACCGTTGAACCGCCAGGGGAGAATATTCACCTCTCAGGAGCTGGAGGAGCTAAGAGCAGCAAGACCAGTGTCCCACGCCAGGCCACACAACTTTGTTGCCACTGTGCCCGCCCCGGTGAATGTATTTTTTACGTTTGATACAGCAGCCAAAAGCCACGCACAAAAGGAGTTTGTGTATTTCTATGAAAGATGGAAGGCAGACCTCCCCGAGATTGATAGCTTCAACTCCTTGGTGGATGTTTCCAAGCAGTTTTTGAAATTCATTGGACCAAACTTGTCCAAAGACATTGAGCTTTTCAGCAAGGTGTGCGACATTGTACATGCGCATTTGAAAGCGCACATGGAAAAGGAGTCAAACCAAGTGGTGTTTCACTACTTTAGAAACTACATCTTCCCCGCCATGACAGTTGTTGGGGAGAACTCAATTGTTATTGAGAAGGCGTATGCGATTTTGGCATGCTACCCCCTAGAAGACAGGTTTAGTGTTTACGGCGAGCTACATTTGGTGTTGGCGAAAAACAACCCCTTGATCAAGATGGCCTACAACAAGGCAGAAAAGTCCACCAAAGACGTGCTCAAGAGACTTTCAAAGGAGAATGTGCGCCCAATGATGCGGAGGTTGGCAAAGATTAGTTTTTCCAACCCCTTGCCTTGTTTGTTGACCATCTTGCAGCAGGTGGAGAGTTATGACAACTTGATCACCTTGGTGGTTGAGACGGCACGGTACTTTAACCAGTATGGCTGGGATTGCTTAACGGCAGCAATACTAATCAGGTTGACCGCGCCAGGAAGGGAGACCCACAACAATGGGATGGCCGAGCGCCAGTGGATCCAGTCGCTTGCCTCGTTTATCGGCAAGATATGCCAAAGGTACCCACAAAAGATTGACATCAAGACCTTGTTGGAGTTTATGTTGAAATCCTTTCACAGCGGCGACACCATTGCCGTGTTGGTGTTGAAGGAGATGTTTATCTCCATGGGCGGGATCCAAACAATTACAAACTTGACCTTGCACCAAATCGACATGATAAACTGCGGGTCGTCTTTGCAAAAGCTTGTTTACCGCACGATTGCCGACTTGAGGTACGAACGGTTCCATTCGGGCACCCATCTCCTTAAATGTTTGGTTGAGCTTGATGCTGTGAATGAACTATTCATCATGCTTTGCAGCATTTCGAACGAGATGATTTATAACGAGCAGACACATTTAAAAGTGTTGGCGAGCAGGAGCGACGATTTGACCACTGTGATGAGACTATTCACCACCCTCGTTGGCTTTTTTGGAGGTGCAGAGAAGTTGTTGCAGGTTGACGAGTTTGTGGAGCGGTATAATGTTCCTACCGAGTGGGCGTTTGAGCTTTGGAGGGCAGAGTTTGGCAAGAGCGGTGGCGGCAATGGTAACGGCGACAACAACGGCAACGGCGACAACAAAGACAAAGACAACGACAACAACAACGACAACGTCCATTTCCAAGAAATCGAGTCACTCAAGAGTCAAGTGGACAAGATATTCCCGCCATCACTTTCACCAAGCTTGGTGGCATACTTTTGGCAGTTGTCGTTGTATGACCTCAACTACTCGAGCAGCATTTACGAAACTGAACTCGCCAAGCTTGGGTCTGGCATCAAGAGTTTGAAGGATACCATCGCGATGAATATGCGGGACAAGGATGTGCCAATGGCAAAACTTGAACGGCAGCGCAAGGAATTGCTGGAGAACGAAGCGTACATTAAACAATTGCCAGCCGACCAGCTTGCTCATTCGCAGCACCACGATTTGGTTAGCGAAAAGTTGCTCCAAGAGTCGGCCAACTGGTTTGTGGATTGTCAGTTGCAAGAGTTTTTACAGCATTGTGTTTTGCCTCGGTCGATCCACTCTTCATTCGATGCCGTGTACACCGCGAGGTTTTTGTTCAAAATGCACTTTTTGAAAACCAAGGGCTACTCATTGGTGACTGTTCTCAACGAGTTGATCAAGACCCGTATTTTGTTTGGCACGTTGTTCACCCTCACTCCAACGGAGGCTGAGAACTTGGGCTTGTTTTTTGCCGATATCTTGACGACTTTGCAGAGTTGGACGAGGCAAGAAAAGTTTGATGACGTTGGACTCGTAGATGGCGAGGACACGTTGCTCTTTGATGACTACAGAAGGTTGCTTTTTGAGTACCATTCAATCATTTTAGACGAGGTTGAGGCGGCATTGAATGTCAATGAGTACATGTCTCGCCGTAACGCAATCACGTTTTTGAAGAACTTGTTGGGAATCTACCCCGCGGTGGAGGACCATTGCGAAAAGGTTGTGCGGTTGATTGACACCATTTTCCAGACCGAAGAGAGAGAGGATCTCAAATTGTCGGCCGGCGCCTTGTTGGGACATGTCAAATCGAGGGCAAAGACGTGGGTGAAAATGTGGGATTTTATCCCCATGTCTGATGAGGAGAAGGGAAAGCTTATTCGGGAGAAGGAGGAGGCGAAACGGGTTGAGATTGAAAGGAGATTGAAGGAAAAAAAGCAGGCATTGGAGAGGAAGCAAGCCCAGGAGAGAGCAAAAGAGGATGAGGAACGGAAAAAGAGGGTGCAGGTGTTGAATTACGACTCCAAGGAATCTTCGGCAAGGCCGGAGCTGGGTGGGTCAAATTTGAAAGCCAGTGGCAGGTATGACGACTATCAAAGGAAGCTGGAACCACCAAAGAACGATGTTGTTTTACCGCCAACGAGCACAAGAATGGAAAACAAGAGCGAGGAGGAACTTTTTGCCAAACGCTTGCCACCCAACATACCCGCAGGACCGGTGTCTGCTAAACAACCATCACCTAGCAATGAACGAAGGGATAAAGTCGATTTAAAAGCCAGATTATCCCAAGTCAAACAAGAATATCAGAGATCGCAGAGCAGAGAGCTTGACGAAAACGGACAAGAAAAGGATGTGATTGGTGGCCATACGCAAGGCAAGGACAATAAGGACGAGAAGAAAGTGGAGGGGGCAAAGGAAGTGGTAA
>JAKTZW010000407.1:0-31034 GCA_030579015.1 Zhuliangozyma blackwelliae | reverse complement strand
TGGTCGTGGTGGTGGTGGTCTCTTTTTCTTTTCTTGTTTCCATTGTTTGAGGACAGTCTTGCGTCGCCTTACATTTTGGGAGGGTGTGGT
Source organism: Zhuliangozyma blackwelliae (assembly GCA_030579015.1). Classification (NCBI taxonomy): domain Eukaryota; kingdom Fungi; phylum Ascomycota; class Pichiomycetes; order Serinales; family Debaryomycetaceae; genus Zhuliangozyma; species Zhuliangozyma blackwelliae. The sequence continues at coordinate 30,944 of JAKTZW010000407.1, read as the reverse complement.
TTTCCCTCCCCCCCCCTCTCCCCCCCCTGCCGCTGAAGGCTGAAGGCTGAGATTGTCAATCGGCATTCCAAAACAGCAGCAGCAACAATAATCCCACAGATACGAGAAAACGAGTTTCATGTGGAGGGTATAGGGGGTAGAAGCGGGGGGGAGGGAAAAGGTTGGTTTGCAAGAGAGGCGGGCCGTCAAGAGGTGGGTCATAACACACAACACTCTTGGGGTCTTCTCCCAAGAGGGTACTTTAACCAATACAGCAAACCGCTCATCCTTGTTGATTTCCCTCCCACCAGCCCAGCCCAGCCCAACGAGGCTGCTCCACCACCACCACCACACGTCACTCAAAAAGTTTTGGCTTTTTCCCAAACTTTGTTTTATTGTCCTGTTTGCCTGCAGTGACCACTTGTTTTTCTTTTTTTCTTTTTCTCTTCTTTTTCTCTCTTCGTTGCTTCTCGATCGAGAGAGAGAGACGCCAGACAGACAGACAAACAGACAGACACTTTTTTTTTTTCTTGGTCAGTGTGTGTCTAATTTGTGCTGTGGACTTCAGGGTTGGGTTTGAAAAGAAAAACAAGGACGGAACAAACGTCAAGCATCCGGCAGTGGCGTATCCGAAACAGGCGACTTTCATTTTTTTTCTTTCTATCTTTCCTTGAATATTGATTGATGGCAACGCCTATTTCTTGACTGCCATGTCTCTCATTTTTTTTTCTTGTCCTCCCGTCGCCTACCTGCTGTCACCCGTCGTCTGTGTTCCCTGATCTCTGCCTGCCTCCCTCTCTTTTTGCTGCTTCACTCTCATTTCATCTCCTCTGTTTTCATCTCCTCTGTTTTACGTGAAAATGGGCAAGTCCTTTTGAACACGCCACTCAACCCGCCTCAGTACTAGTTAGAAAGACATTCACACAGGAAGAAAATAAATAATAATAATCAATTGCCTGAAAACAATAGAATTGAAGGGGAGAGCCAGAGAGAGAGAGACAGACAGAGACAGAGAGATCTTTTGAAATTCCAATTACGAAATGTAACAACCACCTTTTTCTTTGCCCGTCATCCTCGTCTCTCTCTCTCTCTTTGAATGACTAATCAATTTTTCTTTTCATTTTAAGCTTTAGCCCCAGATACACATTGGTAGGGGCACTACCATCAGCCAATCCTTCCCCAAAAAAACACACACCTGAATTTTTCTACTTCTCTCCTTTTCAAGTTATTTTTTTATGTTATTGCCCATTTACCCGCTCTATCCCACACCCACTCCACACACAACTCCCGCCCCAGCGGACCCACCCCCCCCGTAATCCGTCATCGTCATGTGGTAAGAGAAAAATAATAAAGCAACGGGAACGAAAGGGACGACATCCCTTTTTGTTCCCTTCCTCTTGACTCCCTCTTGGTTGCCCCTTGACTCCCTCTTGGCTCCCTCTTGGCTACTTCCCCGTCTCTTTTTTCCCGAAGTCGATATCTTCCGTTCCGGTTCTCTCCCCCCCTGGGGGCGATCATTCCCCATCAGACAGACACAAAGGTGGAACGGCAGGTGGCTGTCATAAACGGGTGATTTCAGGCGATGAAACTGCTGGGCAACCAACTTGCCCCCCCCAGCCCCACCACAGGAATCAGTTCCCACTTGAAAGGGCAGATCTCGTGTCTCTCTGTCTCTGTTTCTGTCTCTGTTTCTGTCTCTGTTTTTGTTTCTGTCTATCGCGTGTTGTTTCCTTGCCTGGTTTTACAACGTGGTTTTTTAATTGAAAGATAAGCTCAAGCCTAATAAGCCTACACCACCACAAACACATACACACTAAAACACTATCTATTGCCCACAACAATAAAAACCACAATTGTGTTTTATTGGTTTGAATAATAATTTATTTTCTCTTTCACAAACACCACCCCCCTCTTACTCTTACTCTTACTCTTCCTATTGCGGGCTGGTCTTCCCCTCCCCTCTCCTCCAAATGGTGACTATTTGCTGGTGGTGTTGTGTTGTTCCTCGGTACGGATACTCACTCATATATCCACCCAACTCACATTGTTCCTGCCCCCCCCCCCCATGCATGCATTGCGTTGTAGCCCAGTGACATGACATCATGAAAGTGTAGCCCCGACAACTTCTCTTTTTATATCCCCCACCACCACCAACGTTGTTACACATTTCCACATTCCACAATACCAAAACATTCCTCCAATAAACACCTCACCCTCTATTGTGTTTGAGCCTTTTGATTACCCAACTATATGTATATGCCAAGAATAACAACTAAAAATAAAAAAACAATACACGCCTGTGGGTGTGTATTGTGTTTGTGTTTGTGTTTGTGCCTCCCATTAGAGCTGTCCAAGGTTTCGTCCCTTTGCCGTGCGTGTATGCTGTCTCAAGTCATGCTGCTTCCCCCCCTGGTGATTGCCCGCCTTTGATTAATCTCTCCACTTTTCTGAAATGTCTACAACAGGCAACTCTTTCCACCCACCTTTCTCTGAGAGAGATGAAAGTGGAGAGACACTCGTGGTGGGTGTTGGGCAACCTATTGAAGAAGGGGGAAATAAAAAAAAAAAGAAAAAGAAAAAAGAAAAAAGATCTAGATCTCAAGATCTCGGTCTCTTTCGTTTCGTTTCGGTTTCTCTTTGTTTATTTCTTTTTTCGCGAGAAGGGAAAAGAGAGAAACAGGGAGAAAAGAGAAACAGGGCAAAACTTGTTATTGCCATTTATTATATTTTTCCACCTGCCGCCGCCGCCGCTTCAATTGTATTCTTCACTTGTGTGGGTCTCCCGCCCTCTTTGTTTTGTTCTTTCTTGGCGCCCGCCCTCTGTTTCAGCTTGTTGACAACACACGTCAACAGCAAACTATAGCTGCGCCATTCATCTCTGGTTCCCCTAATTACTCTGGTCCCGCCCCATTCATTTCTGGTCTCCCCCCTCCTCATTTACAAAATGGTCCTGGCTCAGAATCTTTCCCCAACAGGAAAGGAAAACGTAAAGGCGAAACAGTAAACAGGAGGATGCAGAGGAGGAGGATGCAGAAAAGGAGGAGTTCCACCCCAGCTGGTGCCATTCACAGTCTAGATACAATTCACTAATACGACAAATCCCCTACAACTTTTCATTGAGCAACCTCTCAAACAGCACCTTGTCATACTTGACATACTTGGCCTTGTTTTTGGTGAAGTCGCTGGCGGCATACTTGTCATACAATTTAAAGTATGCATTCACAATCAACTTTTTCACCTCGTTGCCAAGCAAATTCTTCAACGAGGCGTCGCCAATATTGTACGTTTGGTAATTCTTCAATGCCTCCTCAAACGACTCGTTAAACGTCTTGAACAACTCCTTCACCTGCTCCTTCTCCTTTGAGTTCAAGTGGCCCGCGGCGCCACCCGTGCCCACAGTGCCGCTGTGCGACAGCGCCGATTGCGTCGTGGCAATCGCCGTCATGTCGCGGATGATAATATACAGCGCATAGTTCCAATCGTCGAGAAAGAGCTTCAAAAACCGGCTCTTTAACCTCTGGATCCGCTCTATCCCAATCGTGCCCAATGCATCATACAAGTACAGCGTCCGATTGATAATCGACTCCATCATAAACAATCCCTTGATGAGCAAGTACCCCTGCGTCGACTTTTTCAACTGATGCCCCAGTCCCAGACCCAGCCCCAGACCCGGACCCAGACCCGGACCCAGTCCCAGCAGCTCTTCTTTCAACCCAACTTCAATATTAATCATTATGGCATCAATCACATCGGAATAGTACGACGAGAGCAAGTATCCAGGACTACTGTCGTTGGTGGGGTTGGGCATCACCGACGAATACACGGAAACAAACCGCACCGGCGGCAGCGTCACCAACCAATCGCCAATCTTTTGCCGCGCAATAAGCACAAGCAACGGGGTTGAAAAGTCGGCCAATTTCCGAAGCTTATTCACCAACTCGACAATGATTTCCTGCACCCCGGCGTCAGTATACTTGGAAAAGCTCTGGAACCTGGAGTCAATCAGCTTGATAAACTCCTTGAAAATCACCGAGTTTTTCGCGGCAAACAGCGCCACCGCCGCGTCATACTCCAGACTGTGCACGCCAAAACTCTGGGCCCCAGCCTGGAGAAGGAGCAAATTGTCTGTGAGTTCAAGAATAACGTAAATGTTTTCCACAATTTGTTGCACCGTGTCAAACTGGCGATTGTACCCGGAAATTATCGCCAGTTGGTAGTGCTGCAACACGGGCGCGGCAATACCATTCATCAACTCCAGCGGCAACGACGTTGCCTGGAGCAACCCGGCCTCCTGCTTGAGCTCACCAAGCAATGCCTGATTATACTTGCCAATGCCAAGCATCCCCTTTTCATACGGCACCTTCAAGTTGGGCACCGTCAATGGCTCCAACGGCTTCAACCCCGCCTGCACCCGGCCGGCGCGCGCCCGCACATACACCTTGGTGATGTAGTCGTCGTGGTGGAAATAGCTAAATATAAACTTGATCTCGTTTCTCTTGTCCACCAACTCCTTGGCGTCCCGCGACACTAAGGCCTGGAGGTAGCTCTGCACCTTGAGGTCCGACTTGTCAATCAAGGTTTCAAAGTTGATCAAAATCCCCCGAAATTGTTTGAACTTGGGCTTGATTTGCTTAAGGAGCTCTCGCGCCTGTTGCAACGTGTTTACGTATTTCGCAATCCCAATACTGTCAATCGGGTTATTGAGGGTGTTTTCGTAATTGTTGATGGTCTCGGCGGCGCCACTCACTTCGTGTAGTAATCCAAGCCCATTCTCAACTTCTTTCTGCGAGGCGGTGAGCCGGTTCACTTGGGCAACAACGGGTTTGATGGTGGCGGACGCGGTGCGGGATTTCGTCGATATGGCATGGAGGGATTTGGAAATGGATTCAAAGAGCTGCTTGCTCTTGATCAAGTTTTGGTCGAGGACAGCCACGTCGGCTTCGTCAATGTCGACGTTGTATGACATGTAAACAACTTGGTGTGAGAGCCCTCTATGTGTATACTTTATGCGAATCCTCTATGAGTTTCCTCTATGTTTATCCTCTCTGAGTTTACCTTTATTCGTAGGTGACTCTTTCAGGGTGGTGACTCTTAAATGTTTGTGTTTACCTCAACGGTAGGTGACTCTTTCAGGGTGGTGACTCTTTTAAATGTTTGTGTTTACCTCAACGGTAGGTGCTTCCTATTTTCTCCAGTTATAAAACCCCAGCGGTGTCAATTTTTTTTTTCTCTTTCTTTTCTCCATCAAGTGTTTCACACACCATGACGGACTCACCCCAGGCCGTGCAGGAATTGTGCGCCCAACTCAACGAGGCAACCAAGCTCAAGAAGGCGGGCAAGTGCATCAAAACCACCCACATTGCCCACGGAACCGAGGGCGAGGGGGTTCCCATTGACTCGTGGAAGTTTATGGACTGGGACTATGGCTCATCCAAAGTGTCGCTACCCATCCAGGCCCGCGGGTTGTTTACCCACAATGACCAAAGAATAGTGGTTCGAGGCTACGACAAGTTTTTCAATGTGGAGGAAAAGACATTTACCAAAAGGGAAGACTTGGTGAAGCATACCCACGGGCCCTATGACGTTACGTTGAAGGAGAATGGGTGCATCATATTCATTAGCGGATTATCCACCAGCGACATTATCGTGTGTTCCAAGCATTCCACGGGAGCGAGGGAGGGCGACAATGTGCAGCGGAACCACGCGTTGGCGGGAGAGAACCAATTGCGACTCCAGCTCGGCGACGCCAAGGTGAAGGAGTTGGCGCGGTTCTTGTTTGAAAACAACCTCACGGCGGTGGCCGAGCTCTGCGACGACGACTTTGAGGAACACGTGTTGCCGTACCCCAAGGACAAGAGCGGGTTGTACCTCCATGGCTTGAACCGCAACACGATTGGGTTCCAAACCATGCCCATGCGTGCGGTGATGGAGTTTGCCGACACTTGGGGGTTCAAAAAGATTCTGTACCTCACCTACACCAGCATTGACGACTTGTTTGACTTTTTGCACCGGTGCAGCGAGCTGGGGACATACCAGGGCCGCGAAGTTGAAGGGTTTGTTATTCGGTGTCGGCGCCAAGACCAGGATTTCTTTTTCAAGTACAAGTTTGAAGAGCCGTATTTGCTCTATCGCCAATTTCGCGAGGTGACAAAGCAGTACATTTCCGGGAAACCCATTGGTGCCATTTCAATGAAAAAGAGCAAGTACATCACCAAAAGATACCTCGACTTTGCGGCGCAGTTGTTTGCCGAGCAGCCCGGGTTGAAGGAGCAGTTCCAGCAGGGCCACGGCATCATCAAGGTGCGGCAGATGTTTTTGCAGTACTTGAACGAAACCAATGGGATGAATTTGCTCTCCATTGACGAGAAATTGGCGCGGGAGTTTGCCAGCATGGATGTAGCCCAGGGGCGGCACTCTGGCCAAACCAAGTATGTTCTTGTGCCCATTGCCACCATTGGCTGCGGCAAAACCACCGTGTTCACCACCCTCCACACCCTCTTTCCCTCGTGGGTGCACATTCAAAACGACGACATTTCCCGCAAGTCAAGGTTGAAAATTGTTGATTTGACATTGCAAGCATTGTACACCCACAACGTGGTGCTCTTTGACAGGAATAACGCCGAGTACCGCGAGCGCCGACAAATATTCACCACCTTTGACCAAAAGAGAAGCGACCACATCGACGCAAGCACAAATGTCAAGTTTATCGGCCTCAATTTCATCCCCAACGATGTTGAAGAGGAAAAACTATGGGACTTGACGTTTGGCCGGATCAAGGCTCGGGGAGATAACCACCAGAGCATCAAGAGTGAGTCGGACGAGACGTTGGCGACAAATGTGATGAAGGGGTTTATCAAGAGGTTTCAACCGGTTGACACGCGGCACGCGCCAGACTCGCAGTTTGACGAGGTGATTGACTTGAAGCTTGGGGCCGAGTCTAGTTTGGAAAATGTCATGCTTGTGTTGGCGAGATTGGGCGAGTTGGAGGGCGTGGTTCCGGTGCAGCCAACGAGGCAGGAGGTGTTGGCGGCGTTCAATCTGGCATTGGTGTACAAGCCCACGTTTACCAAGAATATGGGCCACAAGGAGGGAGCAGCACGTAAGAGCAACAAGGAGGGAGCAGCACGTAAGAGCAACAAGGAGGGAGCAGCACCAAAGAGCAAGAAAGAAAAGGGGCCGACATACTATGGAGTAGCAGCCAGCTACCACAATGTGTTGAAACTCGTTCCAAAGGATACGTTTATCCAGCCATATATCCAAAACGCGTTCCACGTGACGCTCGGCCATGTCGCCGACTCCAAAACCGAGGAAAAGAAGCAAATGTGGAAGGAGTTGAAGCAGGTTTTGGGCCTTGGCGGCGGCAATGGCCAAGACACAGAGCTAGAGGGGAAGATCATGTTGAGTACCCACGCCAGTGTTGCGTTGAAGCAGGTTGTCTTGAATGAGAACAAGCTCGTGTGCGTTAGGGTAGAGTTGTTGGGCGTGTATGACAGCGAAGGGACCGTTGTTAAAGTCCGCCCCTTGAACCAGTACCTACACATCACTATTGGGTGTGTGCCCCCGGTAACGGCAGTTGAGTCAAATCTGACACTAGCCGAGTTGTACAAAGACGGAGAAGACAAGCCCGATGGAAAGTATAGAGTGAATGACGATGTCATTGAGGTGATTAATGTAAAGGACCGCATTGTGCTTGACCACCAACAGTTGTTTGTATACTATTAGATAGATTAGATTGATATTTGGTTGGCGCCACATTTGAAAAAGAGCAAGAGAAAAAGCAAAAGCAAAAGCAAAGCATATTTTTTTAGTGAGACAAGCACACATACTTTTCAAATCCCCCTTGCCTCATGTTGTCGTGGTTATCATCCTGGTTCCAGTCCGAACCCGTCTCCCCCGAGCTCAAAAAGGATATTGAGGCGACCGTCAATGCGCACAAGATTGTCGTGTACTCCAAAACGTACTGCCCATACTGCACCGCCACCAAGCAACTCCTTGACCAGTTGGGTGCCCCTTACAAGGTAGTCGAACTAAACTCAATCAGCAACGGCTCGGCGATCCAGAGAGCGTTGGCTGAGATCACGGGCCAAAACACCGTGCCCAACATTTTTATAAATGGCGTACAAGTTGGTGGCAACTCTGACATCCAGGCGTTGCACTCGCAGGGTAAGTTGAAAGCCATGTTGGCATAGGCGCGCGGGAGTAGGAAGGTGCTGGAACAGGAGGTGTTTTGAAAATGAGAATAGACTTGTGGTTTATAGTTTACGTTTGCAATTAATCCCCTTGATATACACACACACACACTCACACGATTGAGGTTGTCACCGCGAGTTTCAGTAGCCTCATGAGCAAACCCGCGCTCAAGCTTTTCAACTTGTCGTCAATTATGGCCTCCCAGGTGATGCCCAACCAGCTTTGCACAAGGAGCAACTCGTTGTTGTAGTTGAATCTCAAAACGTCGCCGTCGAGAATGTCACAAATCAACATGATCCCCGTGATTATACTCTCCACCACGGGGAGCTCGTCCGGGGGCAACTTTTTAATCACCGAGCACGCCAACACCAAAAACTCCTTCACCATATCGTTCAACTGATTCGAAGACGGGTACGCGCAGTGTACAAGGATGCTCAATGTCTTGATATAGTGCGCGACAAAGATTGGCGAGTAGTGTCCGATATCAATGGTGCCTGCCTCGTACCACACGTTCAACAAGGGAAAGTAAAAGTGTGTGCCTATAATAGTAAAGAAATCGGGAACCAAGGGCTTGTCAATCACCGGGGCTTGCCGTTTGAGTTTGGCGGACATGCGCACCAACTTGTACTTGCCAAGCAACTGGTCTTGGGCCAGGTGCGACGCGTCGTCCATGAGGGAGTTTTGCAACTCGTGCTGGGCATAGTCCACATACTTTTGGCCACCCTCTAGCTGCAAGTATTGGTTGTGCAACTTTGGGGGCAACATTTTGGACGGGAAGGCAGCTCGTGCGTCGTGCGCCACAATACCATCCTTGAATCCGCGCAACTCTCTTGCTGCCAACGAGGTGGCCGACAAGATGTACATCCTTTGCTGCAACGAGTAGTCGCCCGTTAGTAGCAAGTTGAATGCGTAGCGCGTGATACTGGGTGTTGTCGCCACCACGGCAACCATATTTGCCAACTTCAAGTCTTCGAAATCGGCATCGTCAAAGTGGTTGGTCAATGCAGTCAATGTGGAAAACAATGTTTCCGAGTAGTACTCCACCTCGCTGCCGTTGCGGAACTTTTGGCGTAGCAACGCGGGGCCGGTGGTTAACGCTTGGCGTCGCATTTCATAGGCGTTTTGGTTGTTTGTGTCCACATTGAGGTACTCCACCAAATCTTTGATGTAGACGGGAACAGCAATTTTGACGGGCGGAGGAAGCGTGCCATCAACCTCTTGGGTAGCAACTTTTTGTGGAGGATCCACTGTCAAAAGCTCCAATGACTCGCAGACATCTTTGTCAGCTGAGCTTTCGATCCAGGTCCATGGATCCAGCAATTGCTTGATCTCGGGACCTGGCGCCAAGAGGGTCTGGTAGGTGTCGATCCCTGGCGGCTGCTTGAATATCCTTTCCTCTCCACTGAGCACACACACTTGGTCGGCAACAAGCACCCCCAACGTCTTGACGTTGTTGGAGAACGACAGCAAGCGGTTGGTGATTGCTTGCAAAAAAACCGGGTTTCGCAAGAGGTTATGCAAAAAGGGCGTGCCTCGTTTCCGGGCCAACATCTGCAAGAGAAGGTGCGTGCGTGACTCCTGGATGGTGATTGGTTCATTCTTGGTGTCTTCCGACCACCTTGTCAAAAGATTCAAAATGAGCGGCTCGGAGTACCGGGGCCACATGGCAACCAACACATTCAATGCGTGGTTGGAGCAGGCAATAACGCTTTCCAAAACCGACTCGTCAATAAAGGGGTATGCAAACTCAACCACATTGTACACGCCAACAATCTTGTCATCCATGTGCGGCAATGGGTTTCCGAGAAGGATGCCGTTCAAGAATTGGGTAAAGAGCTTTTTCACCAAATCTTTCTTTTGGAACCTCTTGAGCCTGTCAAAGAATGCAATAAAGTAGCGCCAGTTCTGGTGGTTGAAAAACACGTTAAAAAACTGAGCAATCGACCCACTGCCAAACTTTAGGACAGAGTTTATAAATGTATCGATCGTTTGAGCCTCAGCTTTGTTTTCACACAACTGTACCAACGAGTCAACCAAGTATGCGATGTAGGCGGCAGTAGACTGCAAATGAACGCTTGTGTGTGTCGTTTCCACGCCAGTCCCGGCTTCATTGGCAACGGCCAAGAGTTTGCCTCGGAAAAGTAGCTTGTCCACCTCCTTGATCTCGAGGTTGTTGCTATTCTCTACCAATGCGGGGACCAAGTCGTGGTCCAAAACGTCGTTGAGCAACTGTAAATAAACCTCCAACTCGGACTTGTCAGACACAGATGAGATTTTGCTCAAAAGGTTGCCCAACCCGGTTAACGTTTGAAACTTTTTGGTGAGATTGCGGTGGACGTTTGATGGCAATTGGCGGTAGACTTGGGGAACGGAAAAGTTCAACAACGCCATCACAAATGGCAACGTGGGTTTATCCTGTCGTTCTAGTATCTCATTAAGGCGGTCAATCGATGGGAAGTTTTTGAGCTCCTCGACATCTTGGCTCATTGGTGGGGGAGACGATGAAGATGATGATGGTGATGATGCAGATGATGCAGATGAAGATGAAGATGAATGCAAGAAGAAAAAAAAAATAATAATATAGCCATCAACTCTAATGATCCAGCGAGCTTCCACCACCACCACCACCATCATCATACGGCAGCAGCTGCACGCAGCTATACGGCACCTCAACGTCTCAGCCGTAAACCATATATCTGCAAGCAACGTCGTGTTAAAAGGCCCACCAGGACGACCCAAGCATTATGGCGTAAAGCGGTTCCAAAAGTACATTGCGCCAGACCCACGCACAAACGTGCAGCCATTCATAGAGTCCAAGGTGAGCATCGACGCGTACCTTGCCTCGGTCCACTTTAAGTTTGAGGAGGGCCATCACGACGCCTCGCTCAAAACCTTGAGCGATGCCATCAAGTTGATCTATCCGCGCGACCGGCCCTTGGTGGCCTTGGACTTTGAATCGTTTGAGATGAAGCAGGACACAGTCACCGAGATGGGGATTTCCATACTCGAGCCAGGGCGCTCGCCGTTGGATATCAAGACTATCCACATTGCCCTCTACAACCACTACGAAAAAAGAAACGGCAGGTTTGTGCCAGACTACAAGGACCGGTTCTTGGGCGGGACGTCGTACGTCATGCACGAGACCGAAGCCACTACTCTTTTACGCGCGGTTATCAACAAGTATATCAAGTCGCAAGAGGGGGTTTTGATTGCTCACCAGGTGAGGCTGGAGTTGAAGTATTTGCAGCAGTTGCAAATCAGCGTTGGCAACGACGTCCGGTGCGTGGACACCCTCAGCTTGGCGAAAGTTTCGAGACACGGCGGAAACTCGTTATGGTCGTTGTTGCGGCAGTTGGACATACCTTATTCTCGGCTCCACAATGCCGGGAACGACGCATACTACACGTTGTTGGCAGCACTAAAGCTCTGCGACCCTATAGTGCGCCAAGAAAAGAACCTAGACACCTATGGCGAGTCAAGGTATAGAAACGAGAAGGAGTCATGGTTTGACCGGGCCAGCATGCAGTATGTCAAAGACGCCGACAGGTTGATGACTGACTTGGGGATCAAGTAGAAGAGACATTTAGAGTAACAAACATGTTCAAAAGACAGCACGGCAATTTTTTTCTTTCTTTTCTTCCTTTCTTTGTTTATCTTTTGGATAATTAACAGCAAGAAAAAAGATACGAAGGAAATCCATCACCACGGGTTATTTCTTTATTGTCTCCAGCCCTTCCCTTTACCCAACAACAACAACACCAACAACAACAACACCAACAACAACAACAACAACAACAACAATACAGACGCACACATGTCGGAAGACGATCCGTTGATTTCCAGACGCGCTTCGAGGACGTTTTTGGATACCCCCATGGGGTCGTTCAAGGGCCCCAACTCGTTGCACAACTTTGCCAGCTCGTTTACCCGAGCGCAATCGTTTGCTGCGCACAAGATCGACAATGATATCCATAAAAAGAGATCCTTCTTTCAGCAGTCCCCCGGGGAAAATGGCGACGACGAAACGTTTGACCCGGAGTTGTTGGTCCCTTCGTACCGGGGTGAAAGGTTGAGCACGGTTATTGCCGACATACAACGAAACCAGCTCTTTGCCAACAACGACCTTGACGCGGCCCTCTCCAACGAGGTGTTTTACCATGACGATATCGTCAATGCGCTTAATGACTCGCGGTCGAGACAAAACTCCGACTACGGCGCCGCCAACGCCATACCCATCCGGCAAAAGCGAGCGTTCCCCGCGCATTCGTTTTCGAGCTTGCGTTCTGCCGTGTCATTGGCCACCACGGCGTCGCAAATCAACCTCCGCAAAATCGAGGATGCTGACGGAAATATTGTCACGGTTTTGGCGGGCCAGTCCACCGTCCCGCAAACCATCTTCAACTCCGTCAATGTGTTGATTGGCGTGGGGTTGTTGGCGTTGCCCGTGGGCATCATGAAGGCCGGGTGGGTTTATGGTCTTCCCATCTTGGCGCTTTGTGGGTTGACCACGTACTGGACCGCCAGCTTGCTTTCCAACGCCATGGACACCGACGACACCATTATGACGTATGCCGACTTGGGGTATGCGGCTTATGGGTCAGCGGCCAAGCTAGTGATTTCGTTGCTCTTTTCGGTGGACTTGCTCGGTGCCGGCGTGGCCTTGATTGTGTTGTTTAGCGACTCGCTCTATGCGTTGTTGGGCGACGATGACGTGTGGACAAGAACCAGGTTCAAGGTTATCAGCTTTGTTGTGTTGACTCCCTTTACGTTTGTGCCGCTTCCCATCTTGTCCATCATCTCGTTGTTTGGCATTCTCGCCACAATTTCAATCACCGTGTTGGTGATGGTGTGTGGGTTGCTCAAGGAGACGGCGCCGGGGTCGCTATTGCAAGTCATGCCCACCAACTTGTGGCCCGAGAGCACCGGCAATCTTTTGCTAGCACTCGGCATTTTGATGGCGCCCTTTGGCGGCCATGCCATCTTTCCCAACTTGCGGAGCGACATGAGACACCCGTACAAGTTTAAAAAGACGTTGCGCTACACCTACACCATCACCTTGGTCACCGATTGCGCCATGGGCGTGTTGGGGTTCCTTATGTTTGGCAGCAAGTGCAGCAACGAAATCACAAACACGTTGTTGTTGACTCCTGGGTATCCCGCCTGGGTGTACCCCTTGATCAGCGGGTTGATTTGTTTGATCCCGTTGGCCAAGACCCCCTTGAACGCCAAGCCCATCATCTCGACGTTGGACGTGATGGTCGGGGTGCATACAAGCAGCACCGTTTGGGCGTCAATCGTCAAGTTTGTCATTAGAGTCGGCGTCAATGCCGTGTTTGTGGGATTGGCCATTTTGTTTCCCGAGTTTGACAAGATCATTGGCATGCTCGGCGCTTCCATCTGCTTTATTATCTGCGTCATCTTGCCGTGTATGTTTTACCTCCGGCTATGCAACGTGCGCGGGCTCGAAAGGCTCGCAGTGTCCTTGGTGGTTGTTGCGGCGGTGGTTTTGGCGGTTGTTGCAACCTGGGCCGTGGTAAGTCTTTAGTGGGTGGTGGTGGTAATGGGTGGTGAGCCCTTTGTTTCGCGCTAGACCAAATTGGGCAAGTCCGCGCTAAATGAGTAATCTCGTAGTTGCAATTGGCCCAATGATAAGAGATTAGTCAGAGAAAGAGAGAGAAAAGGAGAAGAAAAACAAAACACATACAGTTATACATACACAGTTTTCTTTACACAACCAGCATGTACGTCCCCAAACACTACGCCGAAGAGGAGTGGGAGCAGGTCGAGTACCTCATCAAAAACTATCCTTTAGGCACCGTGGTCACCACTGACCAAGAGGGCCAGATCATTGCCAACCATATTCCGTTTTTCTACAAGCAAGACGGAGATAAGAAATACCTCATTGCGCATATTGCCAAGTCCAACCACCAGTTGCCGTCATTGACAAGCAACAGCAAAGTGTTGGTGATTTTTCAGTCGGCCAACTCGTACATCACCCCGAGTTACTACCCGGGCAAGGCCGAGACGCACAAGTATGTTCCGACGTGGGACTTTGCCAGTGCCCATATCTACGGCGCGTCCACCGTGATTGACGACTTTGACTTTGTGCGGGACCAAATCACCAAGTTGACGGACCAGCAAGAGAGCGCCAGGGATGTTGCGTGGAAGGTTTCTGAGGCTCCAGAAGGATATTTGAAAACCATGCAAAAGGCCATTACTGGCTTGCAGATTGAAATCAAATCGACTCAGTGCAAATTCAAGTTTGAACAAAAGATGAAGGCTGCGGATATCAATGGAGTGGTGGAGGGGTTGGACAAGGACGGCAAGACTGAATTGTCAAAGTTGACCAAGGAGACAAACGCTCGAAGGGAGGGTGTAAAGAGTAGCGCGTAGCCTCTTTTTGTTTAAAGAACTATAACTTATATAGTACCATTTACACATTGATGCGGTCCACCCCACCCCACCCACCCTTGCTCCTAATAACAAGCTTCAAAGTAATCGATCCTCCTATAAATTATAAAAGTGATTTTCCTTTTTGGCTTTTGCCAGTTTGTACAAGGACCGGGTCGATATGCTTGTCACATAAACCCACCACTCTAGTATGGGTTAAACCTCCCCCGGCCACCTCTAGCGCCTCTAGCACCCCTGGCGCCCCTACCACCCCTAAACCCGCCTCTTCCTCGGCCACCACGTCCGCCTCTTATGACCCCTCTCTTGGCCGTAATCCCAGGTATATTGGTCCTCTTGGCCGAAACCTTCAACTCACGATCCCTAAACTGCGACCCGTCCAAGGTGGCCACCGCCTTGTTCACATCGTCGGCATCGGCAAACTCCAAATAGGCAAACCCCTTGGGCTGGCCCGTGGTCTTGTTGGTGAGAATGGTGACCCGATTCACCACTCCAGCGGACGAAAAGTGCTGCTGCAACTCCAAGGGCGTAGCACCATAGTCAACGTTGCCAATATATATCGACCTGGCGTCAATGTCGCGCTTCTCTTCGTCGGTTTGCGGCGTGATTGCCCCAGCCTCTTGCGACAATTGCGAGTGCAATTCTCTCAACCTCGCTGCTTCTCGCTCCATCTCCTCCATTCGTTGCTGGATATCTTGAGCACCCAAGTTCTGCGAGCTTCCGTCCAAGGGCACATCTTGCTCATCAACTGGTATTTGGTCTGACATTGTTCTTTTTTTGTTGTTGTTTATGTTGCTTTTTTGCTGCTGTGCTGCTTTGGTTGCTGGTCCCTAACTGCTGTCACCTGCGATGTGGATGTGGATGTACTTTTTGTTTATACTTTTTTTTTTTTTTTTTTGGTTTTGGTTTTGGTTTTTCTTTTTATTATTTTGGTTTTTCTTTTCTTCTCGTCATCCACTTGACGTGCACCTACCAATACATGTAGATTTCTCAAAACTGGGATAAGCCCGGTACGTTCTTGTCTCTTCCAAGTGTCGCCCTGACGCTGCCAATGTCCCTCGGCTGGGCGGCAGGCTCGACGGTGGATCCATAGCCAATTTTCCGTATCTTTCTCTTTTTCTTGGTCTGTGGCGAGATCAACGCCTCCGATTCGCGCAAGATATCAATGTCGGTTTCATAACCCCCATCGTACGGCGCATACTCGTCGTCGTCGGTCAACACACTCATAAACCCGGCATCGGCGCGGGGGAATAAAATGTCGCTGTCCTTGCGGTGGTGCGACTTGCGGCCAAGACAAAACACCAACCCCACCATGACGCTGCCAAAGAGGATCAACCCGAGAATCACCCCCACGCCAATGCTAACGAGCCCAAGATGGATATGTAAAAAGTTATCGTCCAGTTTGCCGTTCTTGAACCACTCGAGGTTGAGAGGCTTTTCAATCAAAAACACACACGCAGCGTGTGAGTCTTGAGAAGTACAACCGTGGCTAACCAACCTCACCTCATGGTCCTTGTTGTAGGACGCAATGGAGGCGGTGGCCGTGGCCGTGGCGGTGGCGGCAGTGGCCGTGGAGGTGGCGTTCAACTTGTGGAGCTGCAAAACCACCTTGTTGGTGTTTGCCTTGTGCCGGCAAACCAAGCCGCCCTCGCTCAAGTTGGTTCTAATGACGCCGCTGGATCTTCCATTGATGCAAGCCTTTATTTTCACGGCCTCCTCGTTGGGGACAAGATGAAAGTCGATAAACCGCACCAAGTCGGTCAACGACGCGGTGATGTTGAAATCATTCATTGATTCCGGAGTCGGCATCAACACCGAGTACGGATGCTTCCCAGCAAAGGCATCCACCACCTTGGGGTACATCCGTAGTATATCCCAGAGCGAGTGGTCCGGAAAGTGGGGGTCCAAAGTGGTGCGGACCAAGTCCTCAAATGGGATCGTAAAGTTGTCTGGCAAAAGCACCTCGTTGATCACATGAATCACACCCTGGTTGAATAGCATATCGGAATTCAACGGGATCTTTATACTGGTTTTGTTCATCTGCAACCGGTTGGTGCGGTTGCCAGCACTGCTGCCCCTGAGCCTAACCTGGTGACCATTCAAGTTGGTGGAATTTGTCTCGCCCACAAAGTCCGAGTAGATTGTATCCTCCAAAAACATCCCCGTCATCACTTGCTTAAACAACTTGGGGTTGGCCTCGAGGTAGTTGAGCACAAGCCCCATCTCTTTCCACAACCCCGACGGCGTGGTGTCGGCCTGGGTGGCCACTTTTGCCCCGCACGGCAAAAACATGGTATACCCCTTGTTGTTGTCGTCGAGCGAGTACAAGTTGAAGGTGTTGAAGTACTGCAATGTTTGCAAGCAGCTCTCGCGGTCAATCTCAATGTTTTCGAGGTGGCGCGGGACCGACCCGCTGGAAATCAAGTCACCCAAAGAGTGCCGGAGATTCACTGGAGCCGTTACTTCGGCGCTGCAAACGTGGATAAAACTCCCATTGCCAATGGAAACACTCTCCACCACCTCCACGTCGTCATTCACGGTGGTTTTGAAATTTCCATTCTCAATGGAGCTCGACACCTTCACCTTGTAGCAGCCGCCAATCTTTTTCGGCAAACACAACTTGGAGTCGGCCAAAATGTGGGTGTCGGTCTGCTGGTGCAACGGCAAGGACTGGTTGACAAACTGGTACAACAAGTTTTGCTTCGAGCTAAAGGAGGATGGGGCAAACATTTGCCGCAGCAGCAGCAACAGCAACAGCAGCTCCTCCTTCTCCGCCCCCTCATTGTCCAGCTCTTCGTCGTCGGCATCATCTCTCAGCTCGATATCAAGAAACAAGGTTTGGTTGGCATACGTGCCATCCACCAACGACTCAAGCGACCGAAAGTTCAATTCCTTGACAAAGTTGGTATAGTGCATGGCATAGAGACCCTTTCGGGCAATCATTGCTACCGTGGGGGCACCCAACTCGCTGAAAAAGGACCCGTGTTGGCGGCCGAAAAGGTGCATTGCCCCATCGGCAAAGACATGGGTGGCGTTGGCGGTCAACTTGTCCACCAGTAAATGGAGGTTTTTGTACCCCAACTTGTGCTTCACCCCGGACCGCGATTTCGCCGTACCGTCGGTGTTGTTGGCCCCAACAACCATTTGGGGGATGATCAAGTTTTCGAGAAGGGCAATACCATCGCGGGAAATCTCGTCCTCGGCCTCGTCAGTCACGCCAAGATTATTCACCACTGAGTCAAAGTTTGCCAAGTAGTACTTTATCTGGATATCGGTCAACGATTGTTTCATATACTCATCAGTGGGTACAAGGATGGTTTGGTATCCGTTGAGAAACTCTTGACACGTGCGGGGCAATGGTTTTGGCTCCTTCTTCTTTTCCTTATTCTTCTTCTTCTTCTTCTTGTGCTTCTTTTTGTTCCTCTTTGTGCTCCCCTTTTTCTTGTGCTTCTTTCCCTTTGCAACAATTACCTCCTCACCTTCCTCCTCCTCCTCCTCGTCCTCCCCATCGTCATCATCATCTTCAAACAACAGCTGAAACATCTTTCGCACAATTGATATCTCCTCGTAATCGTCGCCCATCAACACCTCGCATAGCGTCGGCTTGAGCGGCAACAACTGGTCAATGCCTTGGATAAACGAGTATTGGTGCTTGGCATAAACGTCAGGCTCCACTATACTAGCCACCTCGTCCACCACATACTCTTTTGTGTCTAGGTCCGGCGCCACGCTAACCGTGTATGTTTGGTTGTCAACCTGGTACAATGTGTCAAACACCGCCTCTTGCTTTCCCATGTACCCAACGCGAAACTTTTGGTTGACAATGTAGCGTAGCAACTGGTTGTTTTCCCAGTCGATCCCCAGACCATGAACAAATGCCGAGTTGACGGGGGCAAGCAAGGTTACGTTCTGTAATCCATTGAGGCGGGGTATCATCCCTTGGCGTTGAAGGTGTCGTAGAAAGTAGGAGTACTGGGGCTGTGAAGATAAGATATCCACCAACGTGGACGGCGTCGCTATTGGTTCATCTGTGGCGGTGGTTGTAGTAGTAGTAGTAGCAACCACAGCAGCAGCCACAGAAGCAGATGCTGCTGCCCTTGTTGCCATGGCACAGACGACTATCCATATCCACAACATTGTTTGTTTGGTTGTTTTAGTTTTCTTTTATTTTTTTTTTTTTTTTTTGTTCTTTCTTTCATTCTTTTTGTTTCTTGTTTTCACAAGCCATGTTATATTGTTACCAATACATGTACCAACATATACAACCAGATGAGTCGTGAGAGAAGCCGTCTGTACAACCTGGGAGAAGCTCCTCGGCGGCATCTGAGTGTCTCCTCAGCACGCCTCGAGAGGAGAAGGACTATTGAGAGCGAGCTTGCCGATGTCGAGGCCGAGAGTGTGGCTGATGCACTCCCCGAGGGGTTCAATATCAAGCTCGAAAAGTTTCGAGAACGAGGAAGGCAAAAGACGGCGCAGTACGTGCCCATAATCCTCAACATTGTGCATGGGTCTATATGGGGTGTGCTTGTGCGCAAGGGTTTAATGGCATTGACCACATACGATGGGTCGTACCTCTCGGGCGTGATTTGGGCCAACTTTACTGCTTGTGTGGTTATGGGTTTGGCCGTTGACGGCGAGGGGTTGTGGATCGTGCTACTCGAAACGGGCCAGGAGTATCGCAACAAGGGAGCAATACCCTTGTACACGGGCATCACCACTGGTTTCTGTGGAACGGTGTCGTCGTTTTCGTCGGTCATTTTGGAAGCATTCAACAAGGCCAGCAACACCGAGATTGGCAATATTTACAGCTACCCCAATGCGGCGTATGGGATAATGGAGTTTCTCGCGGTGGTGTTGGCCCAGTTTGGCTTGTCGATTATGGGCTTTCATATGGGCAAGCACATGCTGCAGATTGTGGACAAGTTTATCCCCGCCGTGAATAGGCGGCAGTATAAAGTGTTGGAGACGGTATCACTGGCGGTGGCAGTGTGTCTTGTGATTATCACCTGTGTATTGATTGGCACCGAGAAGGCGGGCGCGTGGCGGAGCTGGACGTTTTCAATGTTTTTCGCCCCCTTTGGTGCCATTTTGAGGTTTTACTTGTCCAAGTACTTGAACTCCAAGGTGGCCAATTTCCCCTTGGGCACGTTTACCGCCAACCTTGGCGGGACCTTGCTCTTGGCGGTGTTTACGCTCGTTGGCCGAGGAAAGCTCCCCGGTGGTGGTGGTGGTGGTGGTGGTGGTAATGGGGGCAGAATCGTGACGTCGGTGCTTGGGTGCCACGTTTTGAATGGTCTTGACGATGGGTTTTGCGGTGCACTAACCACAGTTAGCACGTTTGTCGTTGAATTGTTTGCACTAAAGACGGTACACAGCTACACTTATGGCACGTTGTCGATTGCGCTCAGCTTTGCGGCGATGGTGCTTGTATTGGGATCGTACGCCTGGTCGGTTGGACTTGTTGATCCATACTGCAGTTAGAATCAGACTCGACTACTACTAATGGTAAAGGATATTATAGTCGTGATCAAATTTAAACTATTCAATAAATCATAAAGGAGAAGTAAAGGGGGAGAGGGCCAAAGGACCAAAGGGTCAAAGGACCAAAGGGCCAAAGGCATTAGACGGAAGCTTCCTCAAGCTCGGCCAATTCAGCCTTCTTTTCATCGCCAGAGGAGTTGTCCACCACATCGTCTCTGAAAGCGTGGGCAGATGGGATAAACTTTTGCGACTTCCAGGCGTGTGGCACCTTCATGTACAACTCGTCCACTTGTTCCAAGGTCAACCCCTTGGTTTCGTAGACCAAAAAGTAGACAAACAACCCGCCAATAACGTTGCACCCACCCCAGATGAAAAACACCTTGGAGCCAAGGTCAGCGTTGCCTGGGCCAGAGTCAACCATGTATGGAGTAGCATAACCAATACCCCAGTTCCACAACCAGTTGGAGGCGGTACAGAGGGCAATGGACTTTTGTCTCACATTCAAGGCATAAGATTCGGCAACCACGGCCCAGCAGAGGGGACCCCAAGTGGCGGCGAACCCGGCAATAAAGATACAGGTGAATGCCACCAAGCACTGGTTGGCGGCGTGCGAGTCGGTGGTGACACCAATAATGGCAACCAAGAGCTGACTCACGGCCATGACGCAGGAACCGGCAATCAACAACTTTCTTCTTCCCCAGAGTTCAATCAAAAAGATACCGGGGACGGTCATGCCGACATTGACAATGTTGGTGGCCAATTGGATCAAAAAGGGGTCAGAAATGCCCGATCTCTTGAAGAACTGGGTACCGTAGTAAAAGATAAAGTTGATACCGGTCAATTGCTGCAATGCTTGAATGACAACACCCATAAACAATCTCTGGTGTTGCTTGTTGACATTCTTGAAAACGGTGGCCCAGTCGGACTTGGCGTACTTCAACTCGTAGTCGTAGTTGGCCTTGATCTCGTCGTACTCGTCAATAAGCTCGGGGTGGTCAATGGGCAACTTCCTAATTCTTCTCAATGAGTCCTTGGCCTTGTCTTCTTGTTCCTTGGACACCCAGAATCTTGGCGTTTCAGGAAGGAAAAACATCCCTATACCCAAAATCAAGGCCCAGGCAAACTGAATGGCAATGGGGATTCTGTAGGAGCCAGAGTCGTTTCTTTTGGACACACCCTTGTTGACACAAGCGGCAATGAAAAGGCCCCAGGTGATGGCCCATTGGTACGACGACACAATGGCACCTCTAATGTTTTTGGGGGTCACTTCAGAAATGAAAAGGGGGATAACCGAACTGATCAAACCAACACCGAAACCGGCAATGGCACGGCCGGCAATCAACAAGTTCTTTTCGGTGGCAATGGTTTGTAACAAGACTCCGAGCTGAAACACACCCAAGGTGGAGATGATCAAGGTCCAACGACGACCAATCCTGTCGGAAAGGAGCGGAGCACCCAAGGCGCCGAAAAAGGTACCCACCGACAAGATGGAGACGATGAGCGAACTTTCAGCAGCGGTAAACTCGTGACGGTTGTCGGGGAACTTGGCAAGCACATAGTCCATACTCATGATACCGGAGATGGTACCGGTGTCGTAACCAAACAAGAACCCGCCAAAGGCGGCAAACAACCCCATAAGGGCACCCTTGGTGGTAGAGCCAGACTTGCTCTCACCGTTGTTGACAAAGTTTTTAAAGGCGTTGGCCATTGCTGTGTATGTGTGAGTCTGTGTGTGTAGTGATACTGGAGAGGTAAAAGTGGAAAGAAATGGGGGATTTTCCACCTGTATTTATACACTTTTTTTGGAGGGAAGAGGGTAGAGGTGATTAACAGGTGGAATAAGGGGAGGGGAGAGGGGAGGAAGTACCTGGGAGGGAAAGAGGGAAACGGGGGGGGGATTGGAGTATTGGGGTATTGGGGTATTGGGGTAAGTGGTGCAACCAACGCAGCCAACCGAATTCGGATTTTTGGCAATTTAGGGTTTTGTGTCATTAAACTTTTTTCCATGACTCTCCACACCGAGACGGAAAATTTTTTTTGTCCCCCCAGCCAAGAATAACCAACAATAATAACAATAATTACAAGAAGAATACACAACAACCAGAGCCACTCCAAGCACAAAAAAGCAATCACCCCATTCCCTCAACATTCTTGGCTTTGTTATTTTTTTTAATTCTTGTTTTTCATCGAACGGATTATTTGCAGGGATTGAAACTGGGGGGGGGGGGGAAGGGTACAGTGTGGGGATAGTTAAAAAAGTAGACCCCCCCACCACCTAAAGGAAGATCCCAGCTGGATTGGACAGCACCGTAGTGACGTACCTCCCCAATTACCTCGGTGTATTTCCATCCAACCTTGAAGGAGGAGATGAGGCGGCTGTAGTACAAGACAAAGAAATGGAAAAAAAAAAAAGTAACCAAACCCCCCCACCTTCGCTTTCGGTTGTCTTTACGTGTGTTGCTCTTTTTGTGATGAAACGATCCTCCCACCTCCCCACTCCACCTAACCGCCTTGAAAAGCAATAGTCGATTGTGGGGAAAAGTGGTTAAAGCTCATGTGGGATGATGAGCCGTAGCCCGTAGCCGTGGCATTGCGTGAATTTCAATTTTAGAGCTTATGCACCAAAAACAATAACACTTAATCCGCCCATGTGGAGAAACTCAAAAATTCTCGCATCATCTTTGAAAGTTGGGTTTTGGGGGAGGGGGGGAGGTGGGAGCAGGAGGAGTCGTGGACGTGTTGTGGAGGACCTGCTGTGTGTCAGCTGTGTGTGTGTATGTGTGTGTGTGTATGAGAGGGAAGCAGCATTATTGTCTATGCGCGCACATCTCGTTGGTGCGGTCAGCTTTCATGGCTAACCACGCCATGGCCACCGCCGTGTATATGGCTGGGCGTACGGCATTCGGATTAACATCCCCACTCCAACGCGCTCGTCAATATTGTTCTTGTACTTGTTCTTGTTCTCATTGTCTGTTTCCAATTGGCTGGCTCTCCATCTCCTTCCTTCCCTCCCTCCTTCCGCCAAGACAAGAAAAATAAAATAAAAAAATAAAGCCACAAAGTACAAAAAAATAAAAAAAAATTGTTCCCCAAATTTTTCCATTTCCTCCACACCACATTGCTCCAAATACACAATAGAAAACACTTGACCACGCAACAATAATCGATCCACATCGATCCTGTTCCGTAATGGGTTTGTAACCCCTAAATGAGGTCTTTGTTGCTTGGCTTTTTTTTTCCGTTCCGCCGTGCCCTGGTGTTGGGTACACAAACATTGTCCCATTGCTCAAGGCGGGTCCAGCAAGCGAGGGAGAAAAGCCAAGAGGCTTGCTCTTGTTTAGTTCTTGATCTTGCTCTCTCACCCCACTTCTTTACTCCTCGGGATTCTCTTCCCCTCGTCGTTGTTGTTGAGTTTTAATAATCCCGCCTCCTTGGAAAAGCACGGAATATCATACACGGGAATGGGGAAAGGGGGAAAGGGGAATGGGGAAAAACTTTGTAACCGATCAACAGCAACCAGCAACGGTACGCTGGCCAAGGTGGGGTTAGTGTAATTTTTAAAATTCAGAGATGATCAAGTGCCTTTGGCTTAGTGGCTATCCCCCATAACCCACGGCACGGCTTCATAAAGGAGGAGGAGAAAAGCAAAGAGAGAGGATATTACCATAAACAGATTACAAACTCTATAGACGTCTTTGCAATGCCATGCAAATTACAACAAATCCAAGTCGGCATCGTCAATGTCCATGGTCATGCAAATTACAACAAATCCAAGTCGGCATCGTCAATGTCCATGGCCTCCACCATCTCTACCCCTTCCTCTTCCTCCACCACCACCTTCTTAAACTGCTCCTGGTACTTTTCCAACTGCTCAAGGTTCCACACGCTAACCCCCTCCAGGTCCTGCGGGTTGGTGGGCTGCGCCAAGCTCCGCAAAAACTTTTTCGCCGTGGCCAACGCCATATCTGTCGACAAGTTGGTGTCGGAATCGTACAATGCTTGAGCAATCCATTTCGGCAACTGGTTTTTTTTCCGCGCAAACCGCCGGTCCGCCAACACCATTATACCATAGTCGTCCTTGCCCCGCAACACTCGGCCCAAACACTGCGCTGCGTGCCGCATGGCGTCAAACGATAAAAAGTCATTCTCCTTGATTTGCAAATGGTCGCGCATAAACTCGAGCCGCGCCTTCAAAATCCTCGATTCCGTGTACTGGAACGGGATCCCAATCATTAGCACCGTGCGGCCATAGTGGTGGTCAAAATCAATCCCCTCGGAAACCTTGCCACGCGCCACCGAAAGTAAAATGGCCCCGCGGCCATTGGAGCACGCCCGGCGGTACGTTTCCAACGCCAACGACGTTTCCTGCGCATCGGGCGTCTCAACAAGAATCAACTTGTGCTTCCACACTTCGTCAAGAACCCCCATGTTTTGCCACATTGAAATGATGGACTCCATATACAAGTATGAGGGGAAAAACACAACCATCCCGTCAGGAGTGATTTTGGCAAACTCAACAAGGAGCGACCCATAGTTTCTCACCACCGAGGGGTCGTTTCGAATTTCAAACCGCGACGAAATGGGCACTTGGTCCGACCCCTTGGTCACAATCATGGGCAAAAAGGACCGTCTCGCCAATGTCATGGCATACGATTCCTGAATCACGGTGGAAAAGTTTAGCATCTTGGGGTACATGTCCAACGGCGAAATCGTCCCCGACGTGATAATCACCGACGAGAACCGGTCAAACACGGGCTTTATAGCAATTGATGCATCGAGACAAGTGAAATGTAAAATGGGGTTGGGCACCGTGCTCCCCTCGGTCTCAAACGGCTCAAGAATCAACTGGAACCCCGTGTCGTAGGTGGAAACCAAGGTGGCAAACGTGGCAATATCCTTTAAAGCGTTAAAATCCTCAATTTCAGACAATTCCAACGTGCGCACCAACAACGATAACCGTTCGGAACAAAAGCGCAATGGTTTCCGGTCGATATAGGTCAATTCCTTCAAGTGCTGCAAAAAGCTAATAGGCGTCTCGGAAATCACGTGTAAAACCTTCATTCTCGTCTTGAGGTACTCGATAAACCGTTTTAAAAATGCAATAAAATGCTCACCTTTGCGAATATTGCCCGGGATCGCCTCGTTTAACAAATCTTGGGGTAAAATGGGGTTGGCCATAAACAACTCCTCGTCGCGAGCAATCTCCGCTTGTCGTAACCCCTCCACCAACTGCTCATACTCATTCTGGAGCTTTTTGCTATCTTGCGTCTTCATCTCATCCACCGCGTCGCTCAACCTATTGGCCCCGCGCGTCGCCCTCTTTAACGTGTCCTCCGTAAGGTCCAACGACAATGACTCGATGCACACATTATCAATATTGTGCGCCTCGTCGAAAATGATAATGGAGTCCTTGGACAACTCTTTGGAAACCCGCTCCGCGATTTTGGGGTCGAGCAAATAGTGGTAGGAGTAAATGATAATGTTGCAGTACGGAATCATTCTTCTCACGGTAAAGTAGGGGCACGTCCCCTGTTGCTTGCAATGCTCAATCAAGGCGTCAAACGAGTAAACACCCTCGGGTATAAGATTATGCTGATCAAAATCGTACAACTTTTCATGGTATGAGCACAATGAGTTTGTTTCCGGGTCTCTTACTTGGTCCGCCTCGGTAACCACCCCCTTTTCAATCTTTTCCTTGAGCTGCCCATTGGTGATTCTTCGACACTTTTCATCAACAACATTGCCCTTTCTCTCCTTGGAAACGGTGGGATGTAGACAAAGATTCTTTCTCGACGTTAATCCCAACCCGCGGAAATCCTCAACGTGTCCCAACTCCTGCGCCCGGTACTCCATAAGCTTGTGCAATTCAATCAAGGCCTTTTCAATCTCAGACATGGTCCGCGAGCAGTAAACGATTTTCCTGTGCTCCGGATAGTGCATTTGGTACGCCACCGTGAGCGATAAAAGGGAGATGGTCTTGCCAGTCCCCGAGGGCATCTCGAGTATACAGTTGCCTCCCACGTCCAACGTCTTTTTGATATCGCTCATGTATGCATATTGCTCGGGGTAGATTCTCGGGTATGGAAAGAGGACCGGTAGGTCGTCAATATAGAACTTCATGTGACTTGGTAAAGGGTGGTGAGCGTTGGTGAGCGTTGAGCGTTGCTTACTCAGTTGATGAAAGTTGCTTACTCAGTTGTTGATTGCTTACTGAAGAAGAAGAAAAAAATTATGCAGTCTAGGTAAATCTATTCAAAATCAAACTCTCCAACTGGGGATAAATGATATCAGACGTGTTTCCCGAAACCGTGACAAGAACATCCCTATAGTAACTCCTTAAAGGACCAATCTCCTTATTATACTTGTCAAGCCGCTTTTGGAAAACACTGGCGGTATCATCTGGTCTCTTGGTCAACGGCTCACCCGTCACGTCATCCTTAAACGGCACCTTGGGCGGGTTATAGTCCAAACTATACACCCTCCCACTGGGGACATGCACCCACCTCGACTCGATCCGTTGTAAAATCACCTGTTGGTCCACGTCGAGCTCAACAACGAGGTTGAATGTGGCATTTTCGGGTATGAGCGTGGCGTCCAACGCCTCCGCCTGGCCCCGCGTCCGCGGGAACCCATCCAATAGCCAGCTCGTGTTGCTATTCAACCAATTGAGACCGCGCATGTGGCTCGTGATGAGGCTGACCATGGTGGCGTCAGGAACGAGGGCGCCGCGTTTGATAAACGTTTCGGCTTGTTTGCCCACGGCGGTGCCCGCGGCGATTTGCGAGCGTAAAATGTCACCCGAGGAAAGCGAGTTTAATGGGAACCGTTGCAATAGCCGACTGGTCTGGGTGCCCTTGCCCGATCCTGGCGCACCAAGGAGCAACAACCTGAGCGGTCTCAACATGTGGGGGGGGGGAAAGGAAGTAAGTAAAAAGGAATGAAAAAAAAAAAATCACCACATTTTTTTTTGTTTTTGTTTGTTCGTTTGCTTGTGCTTTATTTATTTGGTTTGGTTTCTATGGCCAATCTACTCCTCGTCGTCGTCAGATTCAATGATTCTTCTCTTCTTTCGGGGCTTTGACTCGTCGTCGTCGTCGTCGTCAGCAGCAGCAGCAGCGTCTGCCGATGCCGCCCTATATTTGGCAGCACCTTCCTCCTTTAATGCCCGCAACCGTTCTGCTCCCCTGTCAAACTCCTCTTCCTCCTGCTCAAACTCTTCCTCCTCCTCCTCTTCCTCGTCCTCATCACCCTCCTCATCATACCCTTCGGCTTCATCATCATCACGGGCAATAAAATCATCGTCGTACTCATCGGCATACGATCTCGAGAACCGGTCGCGGCTGGTCTCCTTGGGGTTTGACGCCGCGGCCCTCTCGTCTTTATCCTCTTGTAGTCTCCTCCTCAACTCCGCCTGTCTCCGAAGCCGCAAAGCCTCGCGCTCTTGTGCGTCAGCCAACCTCTGCTTCTTCATGGGGTCATCCTCAGTTATGGTGTTCAAAATCGTGTCCTTGCGCACCACATTCTTCATGGCCTCGGTCAATTTCCGGTGCGTGCCCGTAGACGTTGAGGCCGGCAACAAGCTAAGAGTGTTACTAATGAGACCATCCGCCTGCAAAATCTCCAGCGTCTCGTGGCTCCTCACGAGGAGCTGGTCAACCACGGGCAATTGCTTAACGTCAAACAACTCATTACCAATCTTTAAACTCAAACTGCCATCGTCCCACTGCACGAAATGGGCATTGCTTTGCTTCACCACTTCGTCGTCGATTCTGAAATAGGTCCAGCGCACAGTGTTTTCATTCATCAACTTTTCCGCCACCGCCTGGCTGTGGCTCTGAGTAGAGGTTAAACTCTGGCGACGCTGGGCGTTTTGGGCAACCTGTTTTTTGAATGCTTCTGGGTCAAACCCCTGGGATTCAATATTGAGAAACACGGGGGTTTTGAGCGAATACGTCGTGTCCTCCGTCTTTTGCAAGATGGCGTGGCGCGGGAGTGAAATGTCAAGGTATTGTTTTTCAGGTTCATCATAGCCATCTTCATTGTCGGACCGGTCCTCGTCTGGTCTGTCCAATGGTGAAGCTGAGCCATCATATTCATTGGCCACTTCTTCATCTTCGCCGTCATCGCCAAATAATTCGTCTACTTCCTCCTTGAGGTCCTGGTCGTCAATCCTCTCGTTGTCCGACATGGTTGTTGCTGGAGGTGCTGAAGCTGTTGTTGCTGAAGCTGTTGATGTTGATGGAAATTTTGTTGATAGAAAAAAAAAAAAAAAAATGATATACATTTAGTCAGTACACACACAGTTACAAAAGATGGAAAACAAATACAATTATAGATACAAAAAAAAGAAAAAAAAAGGAAAGCCATGGGATCGTGAAAGGAGGGGTTGAAAAGATAAACAGCTTAAGCGGCGTTCTTCACCTTGGGAACTGACCCGCTGGAAGGAGTGGAAACAATAATCTCGACATTTGCTGGCTGGACTAGTGGCACTGGCCCCGGAGGAGAAACAACCTGGGAGGGTATGGTCTCACTTTTCAGTTCTGGCTTCAGAACCAGGGTCTTCAGGGGACTACCGCCACCATTGCTAAACTGGTTAAAGTGCAAATCGTCCAAATCCGAGCCAATTTCATTCTCGTCCGATATCTCGTAATCCATGTCCGACTCGTACGGGATCGACGTGGTGACATTGTGCTGAAAGCCAGTAACAAAGTCGTCGTCGTCGTCGTCGTCGTGGACATGGTGGTGGTTGCCCAGGGGTATACTTTTGGGGTGGCTGCTGCCGTTGTGGAAACTCTCCTTTGATAGCAAGCCCAGGGTTTCGGCAAGCGGGGTGGTTGACGTGGATGTGACTTCGCTGGCGGTGCTCATCTGGGGAGGATCAAGCTTGGCGTCGGTGGGCTGGGCCAAGGGGCTGGTGTTTGGCGACAGGGGTGCGGCAGCTGTCGATTCTGTTGCTGCTACAGTCGTCTCTCTTTTTGCGGCTGTCGTTTCTGCTGCCGTTTCTGTTTTTGCTGCTGCCGCTTCTCCTGCCGTTTCTCCTGCCGTTTCTCCTGCCGTTTTTGTTTCTGATGCTGGGAATTGGTGCTTGGGCAACAATTTGTAGGCATAATGTATTAGAAACTCAACCACCAACTGGGACAAGGCGTACTCCACCGGGTCCAAGTCGTGGCTGGGGTGCGACAAGATTGATGGCTGAAAGATGGCAGCCAAGTTTCTCGAGCTCATGAGGTTTTCCTTGGAGTGGGCCTGCACCATGGAGAGCAAGTCCAAAATGTAAAACAACAACTGCTTGGATGCCACCGGGAGGGCGTTTACCATGTTCTTGTAGTCGTCAATGGCGGCATGGACGTCTTTGGTGAGTTTTTTATAGTTTTTGGACTTTTTGCTTTCCAGCCCATCCTCTGCTGGTGGTGGTGGCGGTGGTGTCGCTGCTGATGGTGTCACTGCTGATGGTGTCACTGCTGATGGTGCTGCACCTGCTGGTGGAGCGGCAGACGATGCGGGCTGTGACGACAACTCAGAGACGCTTTGATGGCGTGGCGCTGGTGGCGGTGGCGTATTGTTGAGCTTGCCGATATTGGCTTCGGTGAGGAGCTGGGACGAGTCCAATGCCTCATTCTGTTGCAATGTGTTGGAGGTGGCATTGGCATTTGTATTGACATTCACGGTGGTGGACGACGACGACGACGGCTGGTACACCTTTGTTGGGTTTTCGGCCTTGTACTTCATGTAGCTAATGATGCGCAGCCTCTTGCGCAACGGCTCTCTAAACATCTCGTACATGTCCAAGGGGATCAACGGTTCGGGCAAGGCATTGAGGTACCGTCTCAACACTGATGCTGCGTCGTGGACAGTGTACCCGTCCCAGTTGAGCTTTTTGCCATAGGTGGGCGGGGTGTTGAAAATCACCTGCAACTCCTTGATTCGTCTGGTGGACCCACCCACGCGAAACAAGCCCTCCACAGTGAGGCCATTCTTTTTCAAGTACACGCCGCACTTGGCCACCACAATGGGAATCTTTCCATATTGCAATCCGTCCGATTGGTCGCCGGCAAGGATGGAGATTTTGGCCGCGGCCTCATTCAACGCCTGCTGCAAGGGCACGCCAAAGTACTTGCTGTTTTCGTCAACCACAGAGATGTTTTGCAAGTACGAGTCGCGGTGCTGGCGCAAGCTGTGTTCGGACTGGTTGGCCGAGTTTGATCTCACCCGGCTGACATTGTTTGCCGAGCGGGACCTGTGGGCAAGCAAGGGCCGCAAAAAGTCAGAGTGGTTGGTGGGGGATGTTCCTGGGGAGGTTGACTGGTGGAGATGCTGCTGCTGCTGCTGCTGCTGCTGCTGGAGTGGCTGAACGATTTGCTGCGGGGCGGAGATGTAGGCGATTCCGTTGTGGGAGTGGTTCTTGTCGGTGGTTATACTCTTTGTGGGTGATTTATGGGCCAGATCGCTATCATTGTCGCTGATTTCGTTGACCGAGTCGCTGGACAAGAGGTGGCCTCTCTTTAGGGACTTTGCCCAGCCAAATATGGAGTTTCTATTCGTGGGTGACGACGAATGGCTCATTGTGGACAGGGTGAGAGGGAGCGGGTGGATTATGTGGTGCTGGTGGGGAAGGGGCAACGGGGGGGAAGGAGGATATAAGGGTGGTGCAATCTGGTGGCAAGGGGCGGTGGTGAAGTGGCAAGATGATGGAATGTAGGCAGTGCTGGTGGTGGTTTGAAGTTGTGGCCGCTGTTGGTGTCGTTCGTGGTTGTTGTAGTAGAGTGAAAGTTGTAGGCGAAGCAGTGGCAGGCGAAGTAGTAGTAATAGTAGTGGCAGTCAGTCGCAGTACTTAATCTCTCTCTCTCTTTGTCTCTTTTTTTTTTTTTTTCTGGAGAAAAGTAAAA
>JAKTZW010000406.1:0-31877 GCA_030579015.1 Zhuliangozyma blackwelliae | reverse complement strand
CCCCCCCTGCCATTACCACACCACAGCCAACGCCACACAAACCTCGAGCAAATCAAATCCCACACCCTTATCAACCACCGCTACTTTTTGCCGATCGCCCTAATTCCATCACACACTGCCCCAAATCCCATTCCACCTATTGTGCCCCTATTTTTTTTCTTTCTTTCTTTCTTTCTTTCTTCTCGACCTCGATGTAGCAATTCTCAATGTCTGTTGCAAATTGCAACCATATTGCGTGCACTTGATGGTTACGCAGCCCTCTCCTTTCCAGTGACTCTCTTTTTTGACTTCTCGCCTCTGTGACTACTTCAACTTTCAAAAAAAAAAAAAACTTTTTTGACCAGGTGGTTGTTTGCAAGGTAGGGGGGAGCAAGGGGTAGGCAGATCATGGTGAGGCAATAGCACATGGCACATAGCGCGTCCGCAGAGCCCGCCCGCCAGCCCCCCCCCCCCTTTGGTTTCACTACTCACCTCCTCACCTCCGTACCTCCTTACATCTTTCTCCATCGGTCGTCGTACCCTCGGCGTGAGTACTTTATTTCGACTCTGGTATTGTGATTGAGCGATTTTACCTTTTGGTCAAGACAAACAAGGCGTGGTTAGAGTTGCGCCAGCGCTCCCGCCCCGCCTTCAAAGCTTCTTTATCCTCTCTCTCCCCAACTCATCCCCCCCATCTCTTCGCCCTCTCTTCGCCCTCTACCTCTTCGGCACCCTTCTTCCACCCTTCCACTGCCGCATCCACCATGATCAGACCATTTTATTTCTTTTTTGAGTCCGCTTGCGCATGTGGCGCTACAGCAGAGGCGCCAATGTGCTCATCTTTTTCCTCCTCTCACCTCACTTTAAGGTCTTCTGCTTTGTGCACCTTCATCCTGTACATCTTCCTTTTCTTATCCAAATTGTGGTTCTGGTTAGGATCCAGCTGGGCGGTTCTTGAAGAATTTTATTTTCTCCACTTCCGTGTTGGATTTTCACTCTATTTTCACTGGTGTAATTCGGCTATGGCCCAGAAAAAGAGAAAAGCAAAACAACAACTATACTCCACGCCCACCACCGCTGGTCAGAAAACACTGGGCATTTTTCTTTTTTTGGACAGAGAAGCAATCTCTTGGCATAGGAGCAACGCCACGAGTAATTGGCATGCTGGGTTGACCTTTTTTTTTTTGAATCCAATGTCTGCGGTAGTGGGCACTTTGGTATGAATTCCGGTAAAATCCATAGCCGGTTATTTTCCTCCAAACTCGGCGTGGCGTTTTTTTTTGTTTTTTTGGAGCTCCAGGATGAGGGGGGAGTGGATAGCAATTGGCTTGCCCGGAGCTCATGTCCTTTCAAAACTACGTATTTGCCATTGTGCATGGTGGAAGCAGTTGTCGTGCGGAGGGGCAGGCGCCACACGACTGACCAGAAAATAAACAGATTGGGAGAAACCAATCAAGTCAAAAGGTGGATGAGAATCAAGAAACAGGAAAATGGAGTAGACCAAAACAAAGCTAGGGAAACTATTCCATGTTTCTTCTGCATCCCTACACAAGTTTCGAGGCTTGATCTTTTGTTGACGCGGAGCTGCCCACATGTAAAACATGCTTGCCCAAACGAGAAACACATGAAACCCACCAAATCCAACTTTAAAACTATAAACCTCTCTGCTCCCCCCTTGGCCACCACCCGGGTGTTTATTACACACTTTTGGTTTGTAAACTTGGTCTCAGGCGTCTAGACCAATCGTAGCAAGGTAGTGAACGGGCGGGGATGCGCAAAGACGGCATTGTGGTTGTAATTGGAGCGTGTGTGTCGATTTTTGCATTTACGCCAACACAAATGCAAGCAGCACAAAAGTGTATTTCAATAAAAAAAAAAACTGGGATATTGGGGACGGGGCAGGCAGTACAAGAAGGGAAATTGAGAACGAACGGCAAAGTGCGCATGCAACACCAAAGAACATGACAATAGGGAACCATCACAAGGGGAAAGGCTTCAGCGACTGCTTGTGTTTACTCTCGGGGAGTTCTGGCTTGGTTAGGTACTTTTCTGGAATCAAAACATAAAACTGTTGGGTAATGACGTGGACTTTGTCCAAAGAGGGGGGGGGGGTCACCCACTGAACTGAGTTGCTTATAGGGTATTCCCGTCATTAGCCGACACAACAGTTTGTAGGTCTTGTCATTGTCCTTGTCCTTGTCCTTGTCATTCTCCTTGTCCTTGTCCTTGTCATTCTCCTTGCCCTTGTCCTTGTCCTTGTCCTTGTCCTTGCCCTTGTCCTTGTCCTTGTCCTTGTCCTTGTCTTTTTCCTTGTCCTTGTCCTTGTCCTTGTCCGCCAGTCGCCACTAGTCTCCACCAGCCGCTTCCTCTTTCTTCCCGCGCTACCAAGGTCTGGTTTCCACACGTCCCCCATCATCTACAATTTTTTTTTCTTTGCAAACACGATGAGGCAGATTGCACCACCATTGTATCAACCACAAAATGTCAGACGAGGAAGACTACAACATTGCAGGATCTCTCGCGTTGAGAGACGAGGATGACGAGTATAGTGAGAGCGAAAACGACCAGTTTCAGGATGAAATAATATCGTCCGACGAAGAAGAAGAAGAAGAAGGAGAAGTTAAACAAGCACCACCAAAGAAGAAATCCAAGCCCAATACCCCCGCCACCACATCCTTCCCCTCACTTGAACTATCAGATGATGAAGAAGGAGATCAAGATAAAGACAAGCTCAACTCTTACTTTATCGCCAACAACCCTACCGCCAAAAAAGCCAAGGCCGGCTCGTTTGCCTCGTTTGGGTTGACCAAGTTTCTCCTTGCAAACATTGCCAAAAAGGGGTTCAAGCAACCAACGCCCATCCAAAGAAAGACGGTGCCGTTGATTATGGAAAACCGAGACGTTGTGGGCATGGCGCGTACCGGTTCCGGCAAGACGGCGGCATTTGTCCTCCCCTTGGTAGAAAAGTTGAAGCTGCGGTCGTTGAGCGGGGTGCGGGCCGTCATCTTGTCCCCATCGAGAGAATTGGCGTTGCAGACGTTTAAGCAAGTGAAGGAGTTTAGTCACGGCACTAACTTGCAGAGCACGGTGGTTATTGGCGGTGACTCGTTGCAGGAGGATTTTGGCAAATTGATCACCAAGCCCGACGTCATTGTCGCCACCCCGGGCCGGTTCTTGCATTTAAAAGTGGAGATGCAGTACGACTTGCTGAGCGTGCAGTACATTGTATTTGACGAGGCCGACCGGTTGTTTGAAATGGGGTTTGCCGAGCAGTTGAACGAGTTGATTGCCGCGTTGCCCGCCAGCAGACAGTCGTTGTTGTTCTCGGCCACCTTGCCCCGGTCGTTGGTGGACTTTGCCAAAGCAGGATTGACAAACCCAGTGTTGGTGCGGTTGGATGCCGACTCCAAAATCTCGGACCAGTTGCAGATGGCATATTTTACCACCAAAAAGAATGAGCGCGAGGCCAACTTGTTGTATGTGTTGCTGGAGGTGATTGGGATCCCCTTGGGCACTCCCGAGCAGCTCAAAAAGTTGAAGGATATGGATAAGCGGCTGGTGGAATCGGACGAGGAGAGGGAGGCCGAAGAGACTGCTGCTGCTGCTGATGGCAAGAGAAGGAGGTTCAAGTTTAAAAAGGAAAGAATGCCCCGGGCAAACCAGCTCCCCTCCAAGTACTCCACCATTGTGTTTGTGCCCACCAAGCACCACGTGGAGTACATCACCAAGTTGCTCCGTGATGCCGGGTACCTCGCGTCTTATATTTACGGTACCTTGGACCAGCACGCCAGAAAGAACCAGTTGTACCAGTTTAGAATTGGCTTGACCAATATCTTGGTGGTGACGGACGTTGCCGCTAGAGGTATTGATATCCCCGTGTTGGCCAACGTCATCAACTTTACCCTCCCGGGATCCTCCAAGATCTTTATCCACAGAGTGGGGAGAACCGCTAGAGCCGGGAACAAGGGGTGGGCATACTCCATTGTCAATGAACGGGAGTTGCCGTACTTGTTGGACTTGGAGTTGTTTTTGGGAAAGAAGCTCTACTTGACCTCGATGCACGAGGCCAAATGCGAAGCAATCAAGAAGCAACTGGGCGGCGCCGGCTACATTCCGCCCAAAGTGAACTACACCGACCGGTTGGTGGTGGGGTCAGTACCAAGGTTGGACCTCGAGACTTTTCAGGAACTTTATGAAAACTTGGTCAAGAACAATTACGAGATCAAGGTGTTGAAAGACGTGTCCACCAAGGGTGAGAAGCTCTACCACCGAACCAGACAGCCCGCGTCGCAAGAATCGGTCAAGCGAAGCAAGGAAATCATGGACACTGGTTCGTGGGACGACCAGCATTTGCTCTTTGGAGAGAATTTGGAGCAGCAAAAGAATGACTTTTTGGCCAAGCTTCAGAACCGACACGTTAAGGAGACGGTGTTTGAGTTTAGCAAAAAGGGCCACCAAAACGACGAGAATAGTCTTGTGGCGTTTATGGAGAGACGGAGACGCCAGCTCGCGCCCATTCAGCGCCGAGCCAAGGAGCGCCGCGAGTTGTTGCAAAAGGAAAGATTGGCCGGCTTGACCCACGGCATTGAAGACGAGATTCTTAAAGCGGATGGCGAGAGCGGTTATGCCCAGGTGGATGAGAGTGAGTTGCAAGAAGCGTTTGAAGATGCCGACAATATCAAAAAGAAGTCGGGGCTGTCATCGTCATACCGGGACCCTAATTTCTACATGAGCCACTATGCTCCCGCGGCCATGATCCAGGATAAGCAAATGTCATTACAGTTGTCGTCGTCGTTTGCCAACGACGCCAGAGCCGCCACGTTTGACCTTGCCGACGACGAAAAGATGCAGTCCAAGAACCAGATTATGCAGTGGGACAAGAAAAAGGGCAAGTACATCAACTCCATGTCCACCGACAAGAAGTTTATCATTAGTGAGAGCGGCAAAAAGATCCCCGCCACGTATAGATCGGGCAAGTTTGACGAGTGGCGGAAACAACACAACCACAAGCCGGCCTCTACTGCCAATGGACCTGGACCTGGCCCTGCAGACGACGCCAACAACGGCAAGCGGTACCAGCACAAGAAACAACAGGCGCCCAAGTTGCCCGACAAGTTTAGAGACGATTTCCACAAGCAAAAGCAAAAGGTTGAAAAGGCACTCAGTCTGGGCGTGCATGTCAAGGGCTACCACCAGCCGGGCCAACGGCTGGAGATTAGGTCTACCGAGCAAATCAGAAAGGCAAGAGAGATTAAAGAAAAGAAAAAGGCAAAGAATGCTCGTCCAAGCAAAAGAAGAAAGTGATTGGGGTGTGTGTGTGTGTATACGTGTTTATTTACTTTATAGAATAGACTTTAATATCTTCTTCCACCGCCACCGCCTCTGCCGTATGGGTGGTAACCCCTAGCTCTGCCTCTGTACCCGCCTCTACCCCTGTACCCCGAGGGTCCAGAAGGTGGCGCTCTTTTGGGGCCGGTTGGCAAGTTTGGTCTCCGTTGGCCGTCGTCGCCGGCACTGGGTCCCGCGGGCGAGGACACGGCAGGGGCACTGGCAGAACCAGCACCAGCACCCGCACCCGCACCAGTGCCAGCTTCACCCTCCTCAGCCTGTTGCTGAGGGTTCAAAGGCTGCGCTGGCTGGCCCTCGGCGTCGCCCTCCTGGCCCAGTTGCTGTTGGGCCTGCTGGTACATCATCCACTGATAATACTGCAAGTACTCCTGGTTCATAGCCGGGTTCCCCTGGCCGTATTGCAGCTGCTGCTGAAGTTGTTGCAGCTGCTGCTGCATCCCGGGGTACATTGCTCCGTACGGGTTGTAGTACGCCGCGGCTTGTTGCTGCTGCTGCTGCATCTGCACATTCTGCTGGTGCTGGTTACGGGGCTCGGCGCGTTTCACCTCCACGGCCTTTCCCTTTAATGACAAGTACTTGTTGACAGTGACCCTATCAACGGCATCGGGCGAGTCGTAGGTGATGAACCCAAATCCGCGCGATCTGCCGGTATCCTTATCAATCATCAACTGGGCGTCAATGATACTGCCGAATTGGGAAAAGAACCCGGTAAAGTCGTCTTCGGTCACCATGGGGTCGATACCGCCAATGAAAATCTTTCCAACCCGGTCCTGGTCTTCTCTGGCAATGGCTCGCTTGGGGTCAATCAACTTGCCGTCCAAAACGTGTTCCTGTTTGATGACAGCATCCACGGCGCTGGGGTCCTTGAATGTCAAAAACCCAAACCCTCTCGACCGGCCGGTGGCGTTGTCCTTCATGATGGTATACTCGCCAACCTCGCCAAACTTGGAAAAGTAGTCGCGCAACCCTTCTTCGGTGGTGTCCCAGTTGAGACCGCCAATAAACATCTTGCCGCTATCCTTGCCCACGGCAGATGGTGCGTACCCGGTATTCTGGTTCTGGTTCTGGTTCTGGTTCTGGTTCTGGTTCTGGTTCTGGGGTGGTGGTGGTACAGGAGCGTAGCCCTGGTTTTGTGCCGGTGGGGCGCCTGGAGGAGGTGGCGGAATACCTGGAAGACCGTATTGGCCACTTGCTTGTGTGGGTTGTGCTGGCTGCTGCCCAGGTTGTCCAGGTTGTCCAGGTTGTTGTCCTGGCTGGGCCTGGCCGCTAAACTGAGCCTGTGCGGCCATAAAAGCCATAAATTGCTGGTACTGCTGGGGGTCAATTTGGAACCCTGGCGCACCGGGTGCTGCCGGTGCTGCTGTCTGGGCTTGGGGTTGAGCTTGAGCTTGAGCTTGAGCTTGAGGTTGCGCTGGCTGTTCCGTTGACTCTTGAGCTGGTGGCTGGGCTTGCGACTCAGCTTGCTGCTCAGCTTGCGACTCAGCTTGCGTCTGCTCGGAACCAACAGCTGGTTGTTCACCCTGCCCAGACTCTTCCTTTCCTGCCTCCGTGGCAGCTGGAGCTTTTTCTTCCACCTCGCTCTTCTTCACCTCTGTCTTGGACGTCGTGTCGTCGTCGCCATAAAGGTCTTCAAAGAGAGCCTCGTCATCTTCCAAGTGCGACATGATGGGCTAAAAAAAAGTTCTATAGTGTTGTTACTCGACTAAACACTGGGTAAGTCTGTTTTGTTCGTTCTAAGTCTTTATTGAATATGAACAAATTAAACAAGCTATGGATGTTTTATACAACACAATCCTTGTTTTGTGTTTGCTTCTTTTTGTTGTTGTTGTTGTTTATTCAATATATTCAAACCTGTTATTCAATAGTACAACAAAGAACGGTGGTGATTCTTTCCTGTTGGGCTATTGATTGATGGATTGGTGGGGTGGTGGGTAGTGAAACGTTGCCTTTTTTTTTTTTTTCCTTTCTCTTCGCTATCCTTCCACTCCTCCTCCCCCTTCGCATCGACAACATTTCTGCCAGCAGACGACTTTCTGGTAGCGGCGGTTATTAGTCACAACCGCACGTCCTTTTTTTCTTTCTTTCTCCCATAGCTCATCATTGCCATGAAAGACTACCTCATCTACTTTGCCCAATCACATCCTGGTTTCCGTAGGGCGGAGTTGGAGTCGTTGGCAGATCTTTTCGGCATACCGCTTGACTGCTCGTCGCATGACGAAAGCTCTCCATTCCTTATTATTCAGCTCGAAAATGACCACCAAGCACGGCAGCTCATCTCCAGGTCCATTCTAGCCCGGGGTATATTCGAACTCTGGGGACAGGGACGTACTCTTGACGAGCTACACGCCAACGTAAAGGAAATCAGCACCGATAGGTTTGCCACCTATAAAGAGTCTTCGTTCAAGTTTGAAGTTGAAGCGTACATGAGCAAGAGATCCACCAAGGAAAAGATTGCCATTATAGATTCATTCGGGTACTTGGCCTTTGACGGACCTATAGATATGAAGACGCCAGATGAGGTGTTTTACGTGTTTGAGTACCACCAAGTCCACGGCCGAGAAAGCTCCAAACTTCCCTTGCACATCTACTTTGCGCGGTTCATTGGCGCATCGGCCAGGTCTCAGGATGTGGTTCAAAAGTACGACTTGAAGAAACGCAAATACATTGGCACCACCTCGTTTGAGGCCGAGTTGTCGCTTGTCACGTGCAATGTGGCCCAGGTTGACAAGTACAAGATTGCATACGACCCCTTTGCCGGAACGGGCTCGTTTCTCGTGGCCGCCGCCTACTTTGGCGGATTGCCGCTTGGGTCCGACATTGACGTGCGCATGCTTGGGGGGATTGGGAAAAAGACCAAAATCACCGACAACTTTAAACAGTATGGCACCTCGGGCCAGCTTTTGGATGTTTTGACCATGGACTTTACCCACAATACGTTGAGACCCGACATTGTTATTGACACAATTGTATGCGACCCGCCATATGGCGTGAGAGAAGGGTTGCGGGTTCTTGGGGCCAAGAACCCCTTGAAGGCAGAGGGGAGGGAGAACACGGTGATTGGTGGCGAAAAGGCGTTTCTCAAGCGCGACTTTATCCCGCCCAAGAAGCCATATGAGTTGAGCTCCTTGCTTGACGACTTGCTCCAGTTTGCCGCCGACAGGCTTCCAGTGGGCGGGAGGTTGGCGTTCTGGATGCCCACCGCCAACGACGATTTCCAGCCGCATTTGATCCCCCAGCACGAGAACTTGGAGTTGTTGTACAACTTGGAGCAGCAGTTTCACCAGTGGTCGAGACGGTTGTTGGTCTATGTAAAGAGGGACGAGTCGTACGAGGGGGAAACCAGAAACGGGTTGAAGGAACACAATATCAAACATTTTCGGGATAGGTACTTTCGCGGATTTTCACCATACAGCAAATAGACGAATCAGACATGCAAGCGTTATACACGCACACACACAGAGACACACACGCACACGCACACACACGTATGCACATACGCAGCACTCCGTTCGTTTTGAGACACTCTTATCTCTTGGAGGAGGGGTTATTCAGTTAGGCGTCGGCAAAGTGAGATAATAAAGTGAGTTCCTAACCGGTATGCACTTAGCCTGCGGTCGTGTGGGGGTGAGAATATTGCTACCAATGCGCCTATCCACCTCAATTGCAAATTATAACCGACCTCCTTTCATCATCCTGCTTCCCTCTCCCCCATTCCTTTTTCGCTGAACAATAATTACCTTCTTCTGTATGCCTTTAGGAGGCCCTGGTCGCACGGAGCACCCCCTGGCGGAAAATTGGTGTATAAATACAGCAACAAACTCTCTTTCTCTCCCTCTCTCTCTCCATCCCGTCTTCTTTCTCCTCTATCTACAACACCAATCAATCAATTACAAAAATGGTTCCTCCTACTATGTTGCAGACTGCTCCAGTCCAAACCCACTTTGTCGTGTCCAAGGAAACTTCCAAAAACACAATCGAGTTCACCTCTGATGCTGCGGAAAATGCCGACGTCAAGTTTGCCAACTGGGACGAGTTCAA
This sequence comes from Zhuliangozyma blackwelliae, assembly GCA_030579015.1. NCBI lineage: Eukaryota > Fungi > Ascomycota > Pichiomycetes > Serinales > Debaryomycetaceae > Zhuliangozyma > Zhuliangozyma blackwelliae. The sequence continues at coordinate 22,511 of JAKTZW010000406.1, read as the reverse complement.
ATTTGCGCCCATTAGAGAGTCCACCGTGTCGCGGGCCATGACCAAGCGCTACTTTGCTGATTTGGACAAGTATACGGAATCCGATGTGGTTATTATTGGTGCTGGGTCCGCCGGATTGTCTGCCGCCTACATCTTGGGCAAAAACCGCCCGGACTTGAAGATTGCCATTATCGAGGCTAGTGTTTCCCCCGGGGGTGGGTGTTGGTTGGGTGGTCAATTGTTTAGTGCCATGGTTTTGAGAAAGCCCGCCCAGTTGTTCTTGGACGATTTGGGCGTTGCCTACGACGACGAGGGCGACTATGTTGTCGTCAAGCACGCTGCTCTCTTTATGTCGACCTTGTTGTCCAAGGTGTTGCAGTTCCCCAACATCAAGTTGTTCAACGCCACTGCTGTGGAGGACTTGATCACCCGTCGCGACGAGAATGGGTTGCGGATTGCCGGTGTCGTCACCAACTGGACCTTGGTGGCTTTGAATCACGACACTCAGTCGTGTATGGACCCCAACACCATCAATGCCAACGTTATCTTGTCAACCACTGGCCACGATGGTCCATTTGGCGCATTCTCGGCCAAGAGATTGGAAGAGTTGGGCAAGGCTCCAAAGGATATCACCAGAGGGTTCACTTCTGACCCCGCCCCCGTTGCTCAAACTTCTGCCCCCTCTGCCGATGGGTTCCAATTGGGTGGCATGAGAGGCTTGGATATGAACAGGGCCGAAGATGCTATTGTCAAGGGTACCAGAGAAATCGTTCCCGGCTTGGTTATTGCCGGTATGGAGTTGGCCGAAGTTGATGGCAGCAACAGAATGGGTCCCACCTTTGGTGCCATGGCTTTGAGTGGTGTCAAGGCTGCAGAGGCCGTGTTGAACTCGCTTGACCTCAGAGCCAAGCAAAACAGCACCGGCTATGGCAGCAAATAATAATTGTAAGCATTTTGATAGTGTGTATGGACAGACTGAGATTTTGTATAGTCAAGAGACGTTAACGTGCAACAACCCTTTGCTGTAGTGACAATCGCGTTGGTTTATGGGGTGTTTGAGTTTATTGATCCACACCAACATAAAATCTTTTCTCGCCCAAATTTTCCAGCCCACCATTATCTACACAACAACACCAACACCAACACCAGCCCATCACATGGCGGACATTTTAAAGTGCGTAGAGACAATCAACATTTCCCTCCTTTCAGTATACTAACCACCAGGATAGACCCAAAAACACAAACCCGCGGGGTATACCGGAAGCACCATTCATCGACAAGGTGGAGAACGTCATCAAAGACCATGCCAACGAGTTTGAATCGGTCATGTCCCAGTTCCAGCAGCGGCTTCAGCAGTACAAGTATATGGAACTATCCAAGCAGCAGCAGTTGGCCGACCTCAACGCCAAGATCCCCGACATTGAAAAGAACCTCGACGTGATTAAGCACATCAAGGAGATGAAGCGCGAAGCAGACGAAGGCGAGGGCGATAAGGAGTTGGTGGCAAACTACGAACTCAACGATACACTCTACTCCAAGGCCACGATTGACGTTGAAAAGTTGGACTCGGTGTACCTTTGGCTCGGCGCCGAAGTCATGTTGGAATACCCGTTGGACGAGGCAGTGGACTTGCTCAACGACCGCTTGGCCAAGAGCAACGAGCAATTGAGCGCGGTCAAGGAAGACTTGGAGTTTCTCAAGGAAAACATCACCACGATGGAGGTCAATACTGCCAGGTTATACAATTGGGACGTTGAAACCAGGAAAAAAGCCGCGCCATCTACGTAATAAGCATACCAACATATACAATAACCACTACTAAGTTCTAAATGTATCCAAAAACTGGCCCGCCAACGGCCGCACCGGCGTTTCAGCCCGGATTTGGTTCGCTCTCTGTCTCGCTTCGTCAACAAACTCGTCATCCTCGGGCTCTTCGCTGGTGACACGCTCAGGAGCTGTTTCTTCTCCTTCTCCTTCTTCATCGTCGTCGTGCCCTCTTCCAACCCCTGCTGCTTCGCCCGGTAACGACGCGTACCGGCGCAGGAACCTTCTCGTAATGCCATCGATCCAGTGGTTGATTTTCTTGCCTGGATTGATGAATAGGTGGAACAACGTGTTTGGCAAAAGCCACGATGACCCGCCAGGGAGTAGTTCATGGACATAGAGCTTGCCAACAAGCAACCCAACCAAGCACGGCACTATCGACTTGAACCCGTTGTTGAGCATGAGCAAGGTGTACAAGATGTGGATAGGAAACCTATTGTTCAAATTCATCTCCTTGGATGAGGAGGATGAGCCACTAATGTCGTGTTCCTCACTGCCGTCACTGTCTTTGTCAGGCCGGCTCAACAAGATTTTAAAGTGGTACGACACAGGGATGCTTGCCCCGTAGCAGATGTACAACGACGAAAGCACGCCCAAAGGCCCCGGGATGACCTCGTTCAATATGGTGCTTTGGTAGTGTACGCTGCTCGGGTCGTACCGCAACACCAATACCTTGATTGCATACGAGGCGTAGTACAATGCCAATTGCCCCACACTCATAAACAACAAGCACACGGTGGCGTTGTAGACAGCGAAAAGCGTCACCATGCTGAGGTACTTTCTGCTGCCGTAGAACCGCTCCAACACTTTGAATTGAAACCACAAAAGCACGCCCAACAAGTAGTCCGACTCGTTGATCACGCTGAACTGGTACGTCACTACCCGCCAAAACTGGTTATACTGGATGATATAGGGGTCAACGGCAAACTTGACATACTGCTTCAATACTAGGATAGATAGTAGGAGCGGTAGCACGGTTGACACAAGGCATATTGAGCGTGTGACGGGGGTGTTTGTGAACCCCCTGATTGGTGTTATTTGCGTCATGGGTAGAGAAGTTTGGCTGGGTGTTGTGTTGCCTTTGGGGATTGGTGGTGGCGGCAAACAATCAATTGCTCGTGCGCGCACGCACACACGCACACACACGCAGACACATTTTGTTCTCTCTCTCTCTCTCTCTCTCTCTCGTTTCTGTTATAGCGATAGAGGATGTGAGGTCAGATAGTTGCCAGATTAGGAAGGCAACCGAACCAGCTACACTACGAGTCAAAACTGCTGCCAAGAGTCCTCTAACCAAATCTGGGCATAAATCTCCAACACACTCTTATTCCAGTGTTGGTGCATTTACAAGCATATATTTATCCTGGTGAGGGAACTGCTTTTTTGGTTTCCAGGGCTATAGCCCTATTTGTTTTTTCTTTTGGGGCGCATCGCCCGCCCAAGCACACGACCGAGATTCGTATAGACAAAATTTTCAACCGCACCAAAATTTTTCCAACCCTTCCTATTCTACAGTATCATCAATTAACTAAGCAACAATGGGTAGAGATCACACTTCAAAGCAGCACATCAGATCCGGTCACAGACAAGCTCCAAAGTCAGACAATGTCTACTTGAAGATGTTGGTCAAGTTGTACTCCTTCTTGGCTCGTATGTAAATCATCCTCAAAAGAGTTTTCTAAAGACAGCACCATATATCCTTTACCACCACCAGCAGCAGCACCAGCAGCAGCAACAGCAACAGCAGCAGCAGCAGTACAACCGCTACTACTACTACTACTACTACCACCACGCTTTCAAATTTCCATAAAAGTCAGTTTTTGCACGAGGGTCGGATGGGCCATCAGCCACAACGACTCTCGATGGTTTCATCAATGTTTTGTTGCCGAAATGACTTTTTCCTCCTAGCCTCATCGATAGTAAAGAAACTATCAAATATGAGCGGGAAAGAGTTGTGTAGCTTGCCACTACAAGTACGCACAGACATTGAGCAGTGACCCATTGGCCACTGCAGTCGAGTCTAACGACTTGGCCTTCATTTTCATTTTTTTTGAAACCATTCTGCGAGTACTTTGTATCACCTTTCCTTTTTTTGGTGGATATTGGGTGCGTCTTCTGAGCAGACTCTAGTTGTGAAATTTGCCCTGTCTCTTTGTTACTAACCTTTTACTCTTCCAGGTCGTACCGATGCTCCATTCAACAAGGTCATTTTGAGATCTTTGTTCTTGTCCAAGGTCAACAGACCACCAGTTTCTGTTTCCAGAATCGCCAGAGCCTTGAAGCAAGACGGTGCCTCTGAAAAGACCATTGTTGTTGTTGGTACCGTTACCGACGACAACAGATTGTTGTCCTTCCCAAAGGCCACTGTTGCCGCTTTGAGATTCACCGCTGGTGCCAAGGCCAGAATTGTCAAGAACGGTGGTGAAGCCATCACTTTTGACCAATTGGCCTTGAGAGCTCCAAAGGGTCAAAACACCTTGATTGTCAGAGGTCCAAGAAACGCCAGAGAAGCCGTTAGACACTTTGGTTTCGGCCCACACAAGGGTAAGGCTCCAAGAATCTTGTCCAAGGGCAGAAAGTTTGAAAGAGCTAGAGGTAGAAGAAACTCTAGAGGTTTCAAGGTCTAATCTTGTTGAACTTCTATATTCTTTTTTGGCGCAAGGGTTTGCTCAGTTTTTCCCCTTTGCTTTGTATAACTTTAATATAATTGGCACGGAAACGGAATCCTCGACAAAGAGGGGACAAAGATTTTTCTCTTATCGGTTTGACGTAATCCCGAGAGCAAATATATATACATACAGACACACACAAACAAACAAACACACAAACAAACACACAAACAAACACACAAACAAACACACAAACAAACACACAAACAAACAAATCAAAACACCCACATCAGTAGATATAGACATTGGCCATGAAACCGCAACCGTGTGGTGGCAGGCTTGCTCCCGCCGCCACCCATTTTGAGGACCTTCCAGGCGACATTATTGCCCTCGTCGTTTCATATATATCCCATGGCGAAAACAAAACGGCCCCGGATTACACATTCACTCCCAACCATGTACGGGTCCATGCATACAAAGACTTGCTCTCCCTTTCGTCCACATGCTCCTTCTTGCGCCAGTTGCTCGGTCCGTTGTTGTTCCGCTCCGTCAGCCTCGTGCGACGAAACCAAATCGACGCCATACTCGCCACACCCCCATCACAAGCCCGCTTCTCCAACAAAAAGGCGTATAACCGACAGTTTATGAAGGAGGTATTGGGGAGGGGCTTTGAAGAGTGCCATAAAGCCGATGTGGTCCGGTCGAGCTACCGGTGCGTCATTGGGGACAAGTCGTTCCGGAGCCAATACGAGGCGGCATTTGCAATCAACAACTTTGTCACCTACCTCGAGGTGGACAATTCGGTGCTAAGAGGAACCGATTTGTCGCTCTTTCCGTTTTTAAAAGCATTAAAGGTCTTGGACCAGCGGGGGAACGATACGCTTGATGGCGATTTCAGCTTGCCGTTGGAGTACCTCGGGATAAATGCCCAGACATTGACGGTTTGTCCGCTGATGTTGAAGCACTTGCCCCAGCTAAAGCGGCTCGACTTGCTACTCAACTACAGCGAGATTCCCATGAGCCAGGGGATTGGCAAGATAATCGCGGCGTTGCAAGAAAACCGGCTTGAAGAGCTTCTACTTGTGTTGAATAGTTCCGCCACCATTGCGTACCAGGACACCATTGACATGCTCATGCAAACAAGGTTGAAAAAGCTATCTCTTCGGGTAAAGAGAAGGAAATCTTCCATGTTTTCCAACGACGACCAGAGCCGCTGGCCGCTACATAGTGGATGCGCCGGAGACGCGTTGCTTTACACCTGCAGGGGCATTGAGGAACTAGTCATTGACGTTGGAATACTTGAAGTCATCCGGTTCAGTCCGGAAGCGCGTCGAGTGTCGGAGCTGTCAGGTAATGACCAACACCAACCGGTAAAGAGGACGCTCACTATAGTTGACCAGGCCGTCATTGGGCCGCAAATCTCCCTTTATGCTCGCGAAAACGCTGGGCTTTTGATACGTCACGGGAATATTACCGGTCTCAACCTTCAGTACGGAGAGTCGTTAGAGGAGTCGCACTTGCACGCGCTAAAGCTTGTCGCCGACTTTGTCCAATGGATGGCCAACGGGTCGGGCAACGGTGGTGGTGGTGGTGGTGGTGATGATGGCTACACAAAACTAGAGCAAGTTTCGGTTGAAAAGTGCTGGTCAGTCACCGACGATTCAATCTTTCGTGAGTGCATATCCAACCTCGCACAAACCAAGCAGGAAAAGTTGTCGTTTTTCAACGTGCGAAGCACCACCGCCTTCAACTCTCCGCGGTACAAGGTCCAGGACTCGTACAGAATCAAGTACACCAAGGTGACGGGAGCCCCCTTGGTTGACCAAAGAGGGTACTACCTCGGGGTTTCGCCAGTGCCGATTGACAAGGTCATACTTTTAAGCACCGAGGTGGGGAATAGCGACTACTTTTGGAGTGGCGAGGCGGCTCTGTGTGACTTTGAGCAATACTGCCTTGAACAGAGAAAGAGTCTCTTGTGGGACTGAGAAATTGGTAGCTCGTGCTGGCTGAACCCTAATATATTTGTGCACGTGACACAATAGATTTGTGCTGTCTGCAGTCGCACTGAAAATGTGTTACTGCTGCTCGGCCATAATAGTGAATCAAAAAAAAAAAAATAGAACCAGTCGTTTGTAGCCTCTTCACCAATATCCATATACAACATGCCAGGTGTTTCCGTTAGGTATGTTTTTGAGAGACCGGAATGAATGAATCAATGATTCAAGAGTTGAGTGAGAGCTAGAGATATTGATACTGTCGTGGTGGATAGTGAGAGGGTCCCAAGGGACCGTCTCGTTTTCGAAAGGTGTCATTTTGCCAGTCAACAAGAGGGAGGGAAGGAGACGAGAGGGGAGCAGATGAGAGGGGAACAGCACCTCTACTTGACCACCGTTGGAGTATGCGACAATGAACATGAACCAGCCACCACGCCATGATGCCCATGAGCTTTGAAAAGCCCACAATATCTAGACTCAACACGACACACGCTTGAGTGCATTGCGAATCAAGACAGCAATACTAACAATCTACAGAGACGTTCCAGCTCAAGACTTTATCAACGCTTACGCCCAGTTCTTGCAAAGACAGGGTAAGTTGGAAGTTCCAGGTTACGTTGACCTTGTCAAGACCTCTGCCGGTAACGAATTGCCACCACAAGAATCCGAGGGCTGGTACTACAAGAGAGCCGCCTCTGTTGCCAGACACATTTACTTGAGAAAGCAAGTTGGTGTTGGTAAGTTGAACAAGTTGTACGGTGGCGCCAAGAACAGAGGTTTCAGACCTCACAAGCACGTTGACGCTTCTGGCTCCATCAACAGAAAGGTTTTGCAATCTTTGGAAAAGATTGGTGTCGTGGAAATCTCGCCAAAGGGCGGTAGAAGAATCTCCGAGAACGGTCAAAGAGATTTGGACCGTATTGCTGCTCAAACCTTGGAGGATGACGAATAAATGCAATGTCGTTGTTTTTTTTTTGTCGTAAAAGACGCGCGGGGCTTTTGTAATATAGCTAATACATTTTCAAAAAATATCGGATAACACTATTGGTTCACCTGTTTCAGCAACATGAGCACCTTTTCAGCAATGTGTCTGGCTGATTTCGCCTGCACTAGTGCGCTGGCGCTCTCTTCAAGACCGATCCACGACAACGGCGTTTCGTTTGGTAGCGCCGAAAGCCACTCCGAGTATGCCTCGGCGGAGTTCCCATCGGGCGGGTTCAACACCTCACCTCGGCGTCGAGTAAACTCGTTGTCAATGAGGTTGGCGGATGCGTCGAATGAATTGTCGGTAAACAAGGACGAAGCAAGATTGACAAAGTATGCCAAATCGTCTTTGTCGTCAACCTTTCCACCGTAGACAATCCTGGCAATAACGTAGCGCACCTCTTCCCATGGGATACCCGAGGTTTTGGTGGGTCTCTCTTTCAAGCCGGCAAACAATTTCTGGATATAGGCCACGCCGCTCGAAAAGTCGGTGTCGTTGGTATCGTACTTTTTCTTGAACGAAACGGGGACAAAGTGCAGTCGAGCCGTGATGATGGTGTGGTACCACACGAGCAACAACAATACAAACTTGCACGGGCCCTGCACACACAAATCCGGGGGGATCAACCGGTACGTTTCCCAAGCAATGCGCCGCAAACCAACCTCGGCGTCAAACGCCAACACCTTGGACATTGAGACCAACCCCACAGGCACCCGCGAGTTTGTGCTACAGGTCAAAAAGACCCTGGATCCAGAATGAAACACTTGTGCCTCGAGCTTGCTTTCCAACTGGGACAACCATGAGGGCGACATTTGGACATTTTGGATGACGACCCAGAGCGGCGAGATGCCAGCCTCGGCAAGCTCCTTGTCGGCCAAGGCGACACCTTCTTGCGACCCCATGGACACAATCCTCAACTCTTGCTCCAGCGCACTCGCCAACTGCTCAATCTTGTACGTGGCATCAAACCCATTGGGGGAGGTAAACATTATCGCGCGGTAGCTGGGGTCCATCACCCAATGGTGTATGTCGAGTGTCTTGGTGGTGTTTAAGAATGAGCCAATGTTGGAAAATGGAACCATCAAGTCTTGCTTCGTGTCATGGGCAAGTGCGAGGATCAAATCTGCGAGCGCCTTCAAAGTCAAATTGTCTTGGTTCATTCCCAACACCTTTTCAACACTCCAGTCGGCTTCTCTTCTAGCCAAGCACGAGTCAAACACGCCTTCAACAATCACGCCAGCGTCCAGAGCGTCATCACCCGCAGCCAACTCCAAAAGCGCCAAAAACGAGGCTCTAAAGTTGGTGCCAATATCCTCAGTGTAGAATGCAGCGGCGAGGAGCAACACCAACACCACCCGGTCGTCAGGCTGTAGCGATGGCGATGCATTGGCAACCGATTCTTGGTATACCTTCACCACCAAATCCAAGGGCTTGTCGCCCTTGTTGGCTCTCAAAAGGTGTGTAAACTGGGAAACAAAGTTTGCCAACGAAAAGTTGTAAAAGTGGCTGATTTGGCCAAGCAGCTCGAGTGCCTGAAACACAATTGACACGTGCTTGGCAACTTCCTGGTACTTGTACCTCGTCTCTTCAACCGTTGCCATGACACTGTTTGAGTGCAGCAACTTGGTGTTGATCGCATCGGCCTCGGTCTTGAGCTTCTCCAACGTGGCAACAATCTCATCGTTATCCAATATCTCGGTGGTGGAGTCACTGAGCGACTTTAGCAACTCAGTCTCCAACGCTTGTAAGCGTATCTTGTATTCGCCATGCAAAGCAAGCAACTCTGTCCTCTGCTTCTCAACCGCGGGCTGCACTTCTTTCAACGCAATGTCAAGCGCCCGGGTTTCAAGGCTGCCGCTGGTGACGGAAAAGTTGACAATCGTCGTTCGGGCCGCCACACTTGGCGGCAACCCAATCTGGGGGTCCTTGGTGCACATTACCAACTTGAAATGCGGCGAATAGTCGATAACGGTGTCGCCCAACTTGATCATTGTTCGGCCCCCGTTCTTTACCACTTCTTTCCGCAAAATGCTATCGAAAATTGGATCGTAGTACTCGCAGTCTTGCACAACAAGCGTGCCTCCAAAGCGCAAGGCATTCTCCAACTGGTTGAGTAGGCTGTCGCTCAAAAAGCTGGTGATTGTAACCAGCTGTTCCCCCAAAGCCTTGGGGATCAACCCCACGACGCTAGAAGTTGGGTCAACCACCACCGGGTTGTCCAACCATTTCAACAAGGCAAAGTTGTCAATGCTGACCTGGTCGTTGGCTAGACCGCAGTCCAACCAATGCACAATCTCTTTGTACGGGGCAATATAGTTGCCCACCGACATGGCGGGGTTGTACAAGACACCTGCTAGCGACAACCGTTCCTTCCACGCATGCAGCAACATCTCTCGGCCCTTTTCGTCATAAACTCCGGCGTATACCACAAAGCTCGACACCAACAAGGTGTCCCCCACCAACATATCCCTTTGCTTGCTATACTTTTTGATCGATTCCTTCCATCGCGCTCTTTCAGAAGTGAGATTTTGGATCAACGCCATGCTTCTGCCCACTCTCTGCTGCACAAGCTTCATTTCCGTCTTTATGTTCTCCGACTCTCTTATCAACTCGCTGTACTCGTCCTTGTACCTTTCAATACTCTCGGTCAATTCCCGAATCATCTGATCAATGGCAATCAACTGCGCCTTGGTCTTCATGGTGTGCTGCTCAATCCGGGCAACCTCGTCCCTCAACGGGCCCACACTCTCGAGAATCTTGGAGTACGCCAACTGGGCTTGCACCCACTGGACCAAGGGCCCGCACGCCTTGCTCGCCCGGTGCACGGCCTCAAAAGTGTAGTCCGGTCTCGCCAAGTATACCTGTTCCATGTACTCCCTGAGCTCAACTGGCAACTGGCTTTCGGAGTTGAACGCGACAATGTTGGGTATAAAGTCGTCTCTCCTAATAACCAACTGTACTTCCCTCCATGTCGTCGCGTTATACCCCAACAAAATGCACACCGACTCCATGGTCATCTTGACGGCGGCTGGCGGGTTGGTCATACTACGGATCTCGGTCAAGTGCTGCTTTTTGATGTTTTGCACTCCCCTCTGCGCCTCGAGCACCGCCGGCTCGGCACTCTCCAAGTCCCTCATCACCACCTCCCTTCGTTTGCGGATCTCCCTTTCTTGCTTTTCAAGTTCGGCTTGCGTGGCGATGGAGAATTCCTGCTTCCGCTCGGCTTCGTTCTGGTCCGTGAGCATTTTGTGCAACATCTGCTTGGCCTCCTTGTCCTTGGCCATCAAAAGCTGCTCCTTGGCGGCAAGGTGCGTCTTTAACTTGTCCATTTGCACCACGGTTTCGCGGAGTTTGTCCAACCCCACGGCCGTGTGTCTTTGTGTGTCCTCCAACTCCGCCAGCTTCAACTCGTACAACTTGGTGAAGCAGTCGAGAAGTCGCAAAAAGTCGCCTGGAGTGCGCTGGTACGTCATTGTTGCTTGGTATGGGGCAATATGGCGATGGACAAACACCAAGATATCAACCACCACCTGTCTGAACGTTGCAGGGGTGGTGCCCAAAAGTGTTTCCGCCGCATATGCCACTGGAACCGTGTAGTTTGTAGCATCCAACGGGACCGAGTCTATGCGCGACATGGCAACGCTGCGCAAACAATTGTCTGACCAGTCTCCCATCCAGCTCAACACACATCGGTTGAATAGCGCCGGCGACGATATGACCGAGGGGCTGTCCTTGGGGTCGCTGATGCTAAAGATGACATGCAAGTTCCGCGAGATCTGCTGGGCAAACCAGGTGTACAACTCGGCCTCGGTGTCCAACAACAACCCTTGCGCATGAGAGAGCTCCATGCACTTGCTCATCAACGACGTATAATCGTCGCCCTCAAACAACCCCGGTATTTCGGCGTTGGCCAAAAGGGTGTTCATGCGTTCGATAAACGCGGCTTCCATTATGCTCGATTCGTCAATGATGAAGCATATGCTCTCGCCCTCGGCGCACCGCAACAAAAGCATCCTCAACGTCTCGTCAAAGTCTTGGAGGGTATAGCGCCTGTTGACGCTCAACACGTGCGTCTTTAACCCATTGATCCAGGCCACAAACTTGGCCAACGTCGACTTGCCGCTCGAGCTTGGTCCCACAAGGATCATGTGACCCTGGGGCTGTCTAAGCACCCGGTCAATCTGCAACACATGGCCCAACATTTCGTCGTGGAGCACCAAGTCCACTTCCATCTCCTCTTCGCCAAACACACGCAACCGCTCGCCCACAAACGCCCGGAGGTCGTGTTCCTCCACGGCTTGGTAGCTCGCCGCAAGCCAGTTGCTAAACAAAACCGGTTCCTTAAAACTACCCTCAATATCAGCATGGGGGAAGTGCGTGGCTGCAACCTGTCGAAACAACTTCAACGTCCATTCCCGGTCCTTGGTGCTCACCAACCGGTCATAAAACAACCGCAACCCTTCGTGGTACCATAGCCGCAACAACTGGGGCAAGGTCGTGTACGTTCCTGGCTTTAACGCAGCAAGCAAGCCCCTGCTCCACCTGGTGAGCTCACGAGGAGAGTATATATAGTGGCTCTGGTGTTTCAGTGTCAATGTCATCCTCGTTTTTTCGTACACCTCAATACAAGCACCGGTGACGGCGCGGGCGTACCCCCTCAAATCAGGAGCGCATTTCATAATGGCGGTATTGAACGTTTGATAAATCTGCGTCATTGACGTGGATCCCGGGTAGTCAACCATAATCACCGACGAGTGGCGCAAAAACCGGTCGTGTAGCTTATTCCGGCCCGGGTCGTTGGGGGAATTGCACGCGCCAACAAACTGGATGTTCAAGAGGCTGACCCATTGCTTGTCGCGGGATCTCCAGAACCCATTGTGTTCAACCATTTGTCTGATCAACGCAATCACTCGTTGCGTCCCATACTTGTCGGCCTTGGGCAAATTGATCTCGTCGCAAAACACAACCACCCATTTACCCTCCACTCGCGGCACCAATTGCACGCCGCGGTTGGTTTTGCTGTACCGGCAAAACTGCTCCAACGACTTCATCAACGACGATGGCGACGTTTCTTTGGAAAAGTTGAGCGAGAGCAAGTCCAACAGGGGCGATTTTCGCAATGCTTCAAACAACATCATTGTTTTGCCCGACCCGGGGGGGCCACAAAGTAACAATGGCCGGTGTTCGTTCAAGATCGAGTGGATGAACTGCTCGTGTCGCACCGTGTCCAACGTGGGAACCACCGTGTTTGGGCTTGCCACCTGGTGCGGCTCGAGCTCCACACTGGTGACTTTATTGTTCCAGTTTGACCACTCGCATTCGGGGACGGTGACGTCGAAATCGGTCAAATCTCCTGGAGCTGGGTCCAAGTAGCTAAACTTTGACGCCACCAAGGCGCCAAACTTGTTTCGTTCCTCGATGGCTGAGTCGCCGGTGAAGGTCCATACAAGCGACAACAAAATGGCTTTGCCCGCATACTTGGCATAGTCCACTTGCTCGTCTGGTTCCTGGGCGGCGAATTGAACGCAGCGGCGCAAATATGTCTTTAAAACCGCTTCCAACGACAGCACCGCCCTCGCGACGGAAAAGTCCATGATATGCGACGCATCTCGAGCAATGGAAACAAGTTCCTCCAACAACAGTGGAGTGAGGAGTTGGCAACATTGGTCCATAAACGCTTGTTGCACGTCCGAGATCCGTTTCTCATTGGAGAGGTTGCTGTTGTTGTTGTTGTTGTTGTTGTTGTTGTTGTTGTCATCGCCGCTGCCAATAAACAAGCAGGTGCGCAAATTATGAACCATTTTCTGGTGTCTCGCATTCACCATGATCAATGCCGAGTCAAACCACACCATGCCGCACCTGCTCACCGTGGCCGGCGTTGTGTGCTTCAAGTTGTCCACTTCAAACACAATTCTGACATTGGGAGGCAAGGCCAAGCGTTCGCCGTTGGGCAAGGTCAAAATTTTGTTGTCGTCCAAAACACTATTGAGGTTCTCGGCCCACTGAGGGTCGATATCGCCATCAAACACGATCCAGATCCTCTTGGACATCTCGCCTCGTAAGTTCTCCTTAATCTTTCGAAGCGTGCTTGTCAATAACCCATCGGTCCAGTCCCGTGTGGCGCCGTCCAATCTACCGTAAATGTCGTCTTTGGATAGAACTTTTGCGTCAATGACAATGGAGGTGTGTTCCGTGCTTTCAACTGCGGCTAGTGCTGCCACCACCAGCTTCAACACCGTGGTCTTTCCCGATCCCGACTCGCCCACTAGCATGATACCGTGGTGCGAGCTTTGGATATCAACCACCTGCAACGCCTTTGCCACCCACTCGTCACTGGCATATAGACCCCGGGCGGCACAATACTTGCGGATCTCGTCAACCAAATTTGACTTGTCATTGGTGGATTTGTACGCCACCGAGGGGAAATGCTCCTCCTTCAACTCGTTGAACAAGGTTTCATCTTCTCTGACCAATTTCGGCACCACAGTCTCAATAATGCTTTGCAAGACCAACTCGGTCTCCATCAAGTGGTTATTATGTCCTCCTGCTGCAGTTTTGGAGGTTGCTCCCCTCTTGGCATTGCCGCACCTCACCAATGTGCTCTTTAAAGCACGCAATCCAAAGTCATAATGCAGCTGTTTTGTCGACCTAGCTGCCAACCCGGCAAAAAGGGGCACAATCGCCGAGCTCAACTGCTTGGACTGTTCAAACGCTTGCGAGGCAAGCAAGATCTCCACGATGGTTTTGCTATCGGGCGTGTTCATGGAAAAGCTGCGAAACAGTTTCTTCAAGTTTTCCGGCAACTCCGACCGGCCAGCGTACCCGGGGTTCATGGTGACAAATATCCCCGAGTCGGGACTGACCTTGACCTCCTGCTCGCCGATTTTGATTGCCCGGGTGGGGGTTTTCAATCCATGGTGGATGGATTCAATCTGCGACGAAACGGCACTCAAGCTCTTGTCGTCCAACCGGTTAAACTCGTCAAAGCAGCCCCAGATCCCCACTTTGCATATCCCCAAGAATAGCCGGCCCAACGACTGGAAATCAAACGACTCGTCGCAACAAAACACAAGAACCATCTTGCCCAAATTGTGGCCCAATGCTTTGATCGACTCGGTCTTGCCCGTGCCCGCAGGGCCAAAGGGCGAGCCGCCGAGTTTCATGTCCAACGCCTGGGTCATGGCCAAGAAGCAGTTGTCTATCAATGGGGTATAGGCAAGCTTCTCCGGGATACCCGCGTACTCGAACCCGTAGTGGAACTCGGCGTTGGCCTGCTTGACAACCAACGCCTTGAGGGGGTCGGCCTCGTGTATGCTGTAGCTAAACCTTTGTTGGGTGTTCCACACAAGCTGCCGCGCCTCGTCCCCGGAGGAAGCAATCATGCGCTCAACAATATCCCTGTGGTGGATGGTTTCAATCATCAAGTGCTGAATCTTTTGTCGGTCAATGTCGGCAACAACAACAACAATGTTGTCAGATGCAACCAGCCGCGTGAGCACGCTGAGAAAGTTGCACAATGTTGTGTGCAACTGTGTCAAGTCACTCTGCTCTTCCACAAGAGTGGTGAATGTAATCTGTGCCAATAATGTCGCCACTTGTGCTGGCACCGACTTGATCATCGACAATACCCTGTCATCATCGTTTGAAAGCAACAAAACATCCTTCCACCCACCAAGATTATTCCTAACCAATAGCGATAGTGTCAATTTCGACTCCACCTCCAACTGGTTCAACCACTCATGCAACCTCGTGTGCTTTATCAACGAGACGGGAGTTGCCAACGACACCACCTCGCCCTGCTGGCTGACAATCCCAACAATACACAACGTATCCTTGTCAAACACAAGGCTCTCAATCCCGGCAAACATCTTTTTCAAGTGCCGGTTGACCCTAGAAACGTCGTTGGACCCACCCACAATCTCAAGCAAATCTTCGTTGCCGAGAAAGTAGAATCGCGGGAAAAGCTCTCTTTGCCTCTCGAGGTAGTCAACCAACGACTTCCTCACCTTGGTCAAGCTCTCGAGGAACCGCGACATAATCGACTGGATGTCGCCAATCAAGACAATGTCAATCACCAAATTGTATTTGTAGATGCGCTTGAGCAAGTTCAAAAACTCGTAGCTAATGTTTGTGAACCGCGAGCTTTCAATGGGCAACAAGCTCTGGATGTCGCTGCTTTTGCTCCCAAACACCCCGTCCAAATACACCCATTGCCGCTGGACGTCGATCCAGGTATCCAACACCACAAACAAGGCGTTGATTTTCTTTTCCAACTCGCTAACCTCTCGCTCAAATGCGCCAAAGTAAGGCGAGTTTCTCATGCTGGTCAAGGCGCTAATGTCGACATTGCACTGGTCAAACAAGTGCTCCCAGTTCTTGACCAATCGAGCCTTGTTTTCATAGTTGAACAACTCAAACGTGGTGGAGGCCCACGATGCAGTTATGCTCAATAAGTTATCCTCAATCGTTTTTTCGTTGCTGGCCTGGTCCAAGATGGCATTGATGGTTTCCATATTCACCGTGAAATTCAAGCCCCAAACATTTCCCACAGTCATGTCGTCAAACTCAATGGGTTTCTGCGCCAACTGGCTAAACAACACCGTCCAGTGTCGCGGCTTCATGCATTCGTTTTTCAACTCAACAACCTTGGCGTGGTTCTTTAAATGCGTTTTGATCAACGACTGGATCTCGTCCACGGCAGAGTACCGCCTAACTGCAACGGGCAAGTTCCTCGAGGCATTCAATAGCTCGTCCAATTGGTGGTGCAAGTGCCGGGGCTGAAGGTCAACCCATTTGGTAGCTTTGAGGCGGGCGAGCTCCTCCCATAATACATTCACCGAGGACCAAACAAGTTTGAGATCCTTGATTTCGTCAAGAAAAATGCTGGTGTCGTCCATGGCCAGAATATCGATGCCCAAGTGGTTTGCCACGGTTGCCAATGACGTCGAGTACCGGCTGATATTGGCAAATTTGGTTTGAAACGTCCCCAAATCAGCCATGGCCAACGATGGGTTTAACCTGCCATCAATCGGTTTCTTCTCCAGCCATTCGCGCTGCAAGGCACTGATTGAGTCATTGACCGTTGCCGTCTCGGCTCGCACTTGGGAGGAGACAAGGTCGTGGCTGTCGTTGATCAACTCTCGCTTCCTTTGCACCAATGCTGCCACCATGGACAAATTGCTCTCCAACTGGTCAACAAACATCCAGTAGGCGGGGAACTTGAATCGGTGGCGGAGGAGATACTGCTGGATCTGCTGGTACGTCGCCACCTGGTCATTCCATCCAGGTTGTGCCTGGCTGTATTTCACATAGTTGTCGATTTGCGAAACCAATGTTTCAGGGTTACCGCGAACGTTTAAGGGCACCTCAAGAAGTTCACGCACGCGCACGAGGGACTGGTTAAACTCGACGCATTCCGTTTGAAATGTGAAAGCGAAACGGCCAAGAAGTTGTTTCAGAAAATTGTCAAACTTGACCGCCACCCGGTTTTGCACCTGGGAAAAGTCAATGGCAAGCAAACTGCCAAACCGTTTTACTGGCTCGGCGTGGTCAAAGATCTTGCGGTATTGGAGGAGCTCTTGCACATTGGCGAACCAATCAGTGGCTGAGCCATCCTTGAATAGCTTGGCCACCAAATCGCCCTCTCCTTCTTCGTCCACATTCGACTCCCACAAGCTTTGTATAACCTTCCATTGGGCAACAAAAGTCTCGGCATCTTTGTATACTTGGTCGATCTGTTGAAGGGCGGTGCCCAACTCTGCTTGCAACTCAGAGCGGCTGGTGACGACGGCGTTGAACTGCTGGCGGGGAGAAGATATGGGCTTGATCATGCTCTGGTTCTCCACCGTGGAAATGTATTCATTGACAAGATTGAACGATCCATTCTTGCCTTCTGCCAAGGGAGGCACAACGGCAAAGGACTCGTCCTGGAATACGAGAAGGTGTGGCTTTGCGTCAACATCGAGGGTGTATGCATTCAACTCGGAGATTTCGATGGAGCCGCCTTCATTACTGCCACACGTTTTGCCCAATATCAACAACTGGGTCTGCAATCTTTGCCCCAAGATCGCCTCCACCTCTTTGTTGATCAAACCAGCCAATTCTTCGGCGTTGCCAATCTCCAACGATATATCGCCAAACTCCTGCTGGAGCGCTCTCAACACCGCCTCAATGCTGCCAAAGTTGAATGGTACCGTTTTTAGCTGGTGCTTATACGACCCAAACAAATCGTAAAACCTCTCCAACCGTGACATTTGCTGCCGCAACTGGCCCACGGCTTTTTGAAAGCTGTAAACTGTATGCAACGACTGAAACTCAACCAAGTCGTGCGAAAGCAACCCGGGCTCATTCAACTTTTGCAACTCAATTGCCTGCGACAAGTGGATCCACTGGACCTGGAGCATCTCTGCCACCAACTCTTTGATATCCCGGGCTTGGTCGGCGAGGAGGAATCCCATTGCAGCGCCATATGGCTCGCTCATTTCAGCCCCAAAGAGACTGTTCAACAAGCCAATGTGGTCGTTGATCCCCATGGCGAGCGGCTTTGCTTGGTAGATTTTTCTGAGGTGCAACGACAATGTGCTCGGCAGGGAAAATCCAAGCTTCTCGAGCTGGCACATTTGCCGGTACACATCAAACGTGGCAAAGTCAAAGTTTATCACCACCCTATATTCACCGGAGGGGTCAACCACCGCTTTCACCACGGCGCCCTCTAAACTCTCCGCCGGTGTTAGCTTGGTGGCTTCTGCGAGCCAGGTGTCAAACAGGTCCTGGCACGTCAAGTTCAGAACTAGCTTGTCGGTGGTGGCATCGATCTTGGCCCCCAACGAGTAGCTCTTCCAGTTTTCGCCGAGCAAAAGCTCTAAATTTTTGCGGTAAAACGTCAACTTTGACCGCAACGATACTTTCCATACAATCTCCTCATACACCGACCGGTTTGTGTTGTTGTTGTTGTTGTTGTTGTTGTTGTTGTTGTTGTTGTTGTTGTTGTTGTTGTCGTTGTTGTTGTTGTTGCTGTTGTTGTTGATGATGTTGCTGCTGTTGTTGATTTCAATCAAGCTCTGGATCTCGGCGTCAGCCATGGTCAAAACGTCCAACTTGTGGTCGTCATTGACCAACAACAATAGCGAACTACTGTCACCAAAAAACTTGTTATGGATGGCGACGCAGTCCACAAACGTTTTGGCGTGGGCAAAGAAATTGTTGATTTGCTTAATCAACTGGAAATTGATCGAGTTGAATGTTTCCAAGTATGCCTGCTCGTTCATGGACCAGATCAAGTTGCCCTGGTGCGATATGTCAATGACATTCACAGTGACAATGTACTTGTTGTAGGCTTCGTTGAGTTTCCCCACGGCCTCAACCTGCTCGTCGTGGTCCAAAATGGTTTCCACCGCCGTGGCCAAGCTGTGGTGGCGGTGCCTGAACTTGTCGAGGTGCACGAGCCGCGCCCGCACCTGGTCGAGCCTCGTTTGGTCAACGGCAATGACTCTAAACTTTTCCATGCGTTTTCTCAGTCCCTCTCGCAAAAGGTTGGTCATGTACTTTATGTTTTGGTCTAGCATGTCGCACACTTCCTGGCACTTGGAGTGAAGCAGGGAAAACTTGGCTAGGGGTAGCGTCATCACTTCCCGTGCCCTCAATAGTTGCTGGAACTTGTCCACCGTGTCGTTGAGCACGGCTTCAATGGTTGAAATAGCTCGATCGATGGGGAATAACGTCAACCTCGAGCGCAAGTGTCGGAACAAGCTGCTCACCGTCGACTCGAGCTTGAGGAAATCGTCGTCCGCGACAACCGTCATCAAATCGCTAATGGGCAACTCTTTCAAGAGCGAGTTGTACAATTTCGCTTCGGCCAATTTGGCGCTTAGCCCCGTGTCGTTTTGGAAACTCAATGTGATGTGGAACCTGCGGGCTTTGCCCAACAATTCAAGGGTTAGCTTGACCTCGGGAGAGTTGATTTGCGAGTCCAACGAGGTCAATGCCTCCTCCATGGACTTCCAAAACTGGATATCGTCCATGATTGACTCGCCGTCCAACGGGTCGTGGGTGAGACGAGTGATGGCTTGGATCTGCTTGATCCAGGTGTTTGTGATTGCCGTGACTTCATTCAAAAAGGTTGTGTCCTCTAGCAACGGATCTGTGTGTGAGTTGCCAGTCTCTAGCATGAGCTTTATTTTGGGGTGGGTGGTGATCAACAAGTTGGGAATGTGGATGCGTTGTTGCAAGTGCTGCAACGACAATGCTAATTCGCCAAACTTTTTCCTGGCCGTGGCCAACGACGGCTCTTCGTTGTATCCCGAAACCAAATCGAAAAAGGGCGAGAGACCAAGGTTGACGGCCAAGCGCAACTTTTCAAACAGGTCGTCAAACTCTTGCACGGGGATGTTGATGATGTTGAGTTGGCGGGTGAGTGGCGTTTCTGGGGCTAGCGTCCCCTTGGATTTGATAAAAATAACAATGGCATGCACGTCCTTGGCCGCCGGCTCGATGTCGGATATGTCATTGTATGCTTTGAGTGTTTCTTGGAGCTGGGCTATAAATAGCGTGTCGGGGTTGTAGTTGGTGATGAACCGCTCGAGCACGGTTTGGTTGTCATCATCCAAGAGTGCATTGCTGTTTTCTGTACTAGATGCAACACGGACAATATACCTATGCAATTGGTCTACTGATATGGTAGGTGCCTGGTCCGTTTCCATTCTAATCCGTGATGCTTGTTACTCTTGTTTTGGTTGATCTGGTTGTCACTTTTTCCAAACACAAGAGAAAAAAAAACGCGTCGCTTATGTAAGCGGTTGTCTGAACATTGCCCTGCCACCACCCAAAAAAAAGTGAAGTAGAGGAACTGTGCAAGGAACTGGAGGGTGATGTGTCTCTGAGGGTGATTCATCTCCATGGGTGACTTGTTTCCATGAGTGGTATGTTTTCAAGAGTGATTTGTTTCAAACCAAACATGTTTCATCAAAACCACAACTTTTCACGAAATCCGCACCAAAATTCAGCAAAACTTTTAATGTACCATATTTAAAAGAGCAACCTCCCTTGGCCCTTGTCTCCCCTAGCCGTTCATATTCAGTCAACACCACACCTGCTGAGGGTATATTCTACTGATTGGCTTGGTTGTAGCAGCGGGTAAAACACACCCGCTTGGTCCACTCCGCGATCCGCCGCCCCGCCACACATCTCTCCCCCGCCGATTTAGGCTCTTGTGCATAAACGCCGAACAAAATTGAACAGGACACGCCCGGGGACAATTGTTTGTTGTTTTTATTTTTTGTGTTTCGGAGCTGCGCCTTTCGTGCGGGTACGAGGAAGAAGGAAGGAAGGAAGGAAGCAGTGCTCGTTTGGGGAATGACAACCAAAAAAGTTCAATCCCGTTCTTTCCCGTCGTCGCAAAGAACGAAGAACGAAGAAGCAAAAAGAAGAGAGAGAGAGAGAGACAGAGTCGTGTGCTGTGGCGACTTTTACGGCTAGTGAAATCACCAACGGATCTGCTTCGCTTCCGCCGGTGACCAATGCCAGCGCCGTTGCTTTTTCGCCCCCAACCATACTTTCACACACACACCCCAGTCCTCCTCCACAAGTGATAATTCCAGTCACACTTCCGGTCATCCTTTCTCGTGGGAAGAGGTGGTTTGCCAGGACTTGTAAAGAGTCTTTTACCCAGTCCCATCTTCACTGTTATCTCTCTATCATATACATTCCCACAAGGAGATAATCTTCGGTGGAACCCAATGTTATGTCCGCAAACTTCAAACTACAACCGCTCTTCTTCCTCCCCCATCCCACACCATTGAAACGTGTGTGTCTCTTTCTCTCCTGCCTTCGGATCTTAATCGCTGTACGGGTAATTTCTCTTTTCCCTTCCCACATCCGAAAAAGCAAAGAAAAAAAAAATTAATAGCCACACACATAAAAAATATTCAAAGCATATAAATACAAATAATATCCCAGCCTCACCCACTTTCGAGTAGGAACTCCCCTTGTGCTGCTACTGCAAAAAAAACCAAAGAAACTACATTTGCCCATCATGTCTGACTCAAACAAGGAGTCACAGGATGAGTTTTCCAAACTAGAAAAGGCCCACTCCGTGGACTCTGCCTCCCTAAATGAGTACCACGGCTTTGACAAATACACCGGCCAAGATATCCAGAACCTAGCCAGGACATTGACCCACGACTCCCTCAAAGACCAAACCACTTCAGGTGAATTGATCAAGTACTTGTCGCACATGTCGCAGGTGCCCGGGGTGAATCCATACTCGGAAGAAGTCGGCATTGACCAATTGGACCCTGATTCCGACACATTCAATGCCAAGTTCTGGGTCAAGAACTTGCGCAAATTGTTTGACTCCGACCCCGAATACTACAAGCCCTCCAAGTTGGGCGTGGCCTACAGGGACTTGAGAGCATATGGTGTGGCCAACGACTCGGACTACCAACCAACCGTCACCAACGCCTTGTGGAAGTTGGCCGTTGAGGGGTTCAGACTCGCCCAAAAGCAGGACGAGTCGAGAATGTTTGACATTTTAAAGCCCATGGATGCCATAATGAAACCAGGAGAGGTCACGGTGGTGTTGGGAAGACCCGGTGCCGGTTGCTCGACTTTACTCAAAACCATTGCCGTAAACACCTATGGGTTCAATATTGCCCAGGAATCGAAAATCACCTATGATGGGTTGACCCCCAACGACATTGAACGCCACTACCGTGGCGACGTTATCTACTCGGCCGAGACCGACGTTCATTTCCCGCACTTGTCTGTGGGCGATACCTTGGAGTTTGCTGCCCGGTTGCGGACTCCGCAAAACAGAGGCCCCGGTATTGGCCGTGAAGAGTACGCCAAGCACTTGGCCAGCGTATACATGGCCACTTATGGTTTATCACACACCAGGAATACCAATGTGGGCAACGATTTCGTTAGAGGCGTTTCCGGTGGCGAGCGGAAGCGAGTCTCCATTGCGGAAGTCTCGTTGAGCGGGGCCAACATCCAGTGCTGGGACAATGCCACGCGGGGGTTGGATGCCGCCACCGCGTTGGAGTTTATCCGCGCCTTGAAAACATCAGCCACCATCCTCGACGCCACGCCCTTGATTGCCATCTACCAATGTTCGCAAGATGC
>JAKTZW010000405.1:0-31899 GCA_030579015.1 Zhuliangozyma blackwelliae | reverse complement strand
GGTGCAAATCACCGAGGCGGGCAATTCAAACGAGGGGATGACTAACTCGCTGAAAAAGTATGTGGTGTACACCATCAAGTTGGTTAGTTTTATCGACGGCAAGGGCACCGACGAAGTGTTGACGAGAAGAAGGTATAGTGATTTCGAGAGCTTGAGGGACGTGTTGACCAAGATATTCCCCTTGGTGGTTATACCACCCATCCCACCGAAAAACTACTTTGACTTTTCCTCGCTAAAGAATGGGTTGGGGGTGCCAGGACAGCCCGGTGAAGACAAGACCCACGGCGCGCCAAGGTCAGGAGTGTACTCGTACATCAACTCGACCCACTTGAGCAAGAACAAACTCATTGAGCACCGCAAGCGATTACTATCCAACTTTCTCAACAATTGTCTTGAGATTCGGCAGATTCGAACGTTGGAGTTTTTTGCCAAGTTTCTTGACCCCAATGCCAACTGGAGTGACGAGATTGCCCTAATACAGAGCCAGTTGCCCAAACTGATTTACTTGCTGAACCCCGAGAATGGGTTAAAGACGGATCCGGTGTACAAGTACTTGCCGAACCCAGTGGGAAAGAGCACAATGACGTTTTTCAAGGATAACAAGAAAAAGTTGACCAAAAAGACCAATCGGTTGATCAATGGAGATGACCTGCAGCAACAGCAGCAACAGCAGCAACAGCAGCAACAGCAGCAACAGCAGCAACAGCAGCAACAGCAGCAACAGCAGCAACAGCAGCAACAGCAGCAACAGCAGCAGCAGCAGAAACAGCAGCAGCAGCAGAAACAGCAGCAGCCACCACCACCGCCACTGCTGCTGCTGCAAACAAAGCCAGAAACACAACAACCCTCGCTAGAAACCCAACAGGATGACCAGACTTTGATTCACCCCCAACTGTCTCCCTCGCCTCCGCTGAAGCAACATGTGATCAACACTTCGGTCCTCGACGAGGTCAACAAGCGCGTCATGGCCAACTTTATCGGGCTAGCAAGCGACTATACCGAGCTCGGCGGCATATTCAACTCGTTCTCGCTCGTGCTTTCCGAGGAGCCCAACGGCAAGGCCAAGGCTGTACACAACCTGAACGAATTGGACATTGTGTTTGACAAGATTGGCCAAACATTTGATCGGTCGTACCTTACCATCAATTCGCTTATTGGCGAGTTGGAAACCAAGTTTTCCGAACCATTGGGCGAGGCCGTGCAGTACGACTCGATAATCTACGACGTGTCTAAATTTCAAATGCGGAAGCAGAGACAAAAGAACTTGTTGGATACAGAAGTGAAGGAAAAGAAGCGGGATTTGGAAGAGTTGGTCAAGATTGAGCAAGAGTCTTTGAGGATTGAAGATGCTATAAACTCGCAGGGAAGGACGAAAAACACAAAGTTTAACCTAGATCCGCCAAAAACACAACCGGCGCTGGCCGCAACAACCTCTTCCTCAAAATTCAAGTTTCCCAGCTTTAAGAAAATCACCCAGTATGTGAGCGAGATTATTGACCAGAACCCAGAACAAACAAGAAAGCACAAGATTGTATCGCTTAAGGAAAAGATTGAAACATTGACAAAGTGTCAGGATATCATGATTGCTGATTTGTCATTTGTGGCTGACGAAGTGAATAAGAATATCCAGTCGTTTCACACCCGCCAGTTGAAGATGATTTACGAGATATTGCTACAGTATAACCGATTCTTTATTGCTTGGGCCAACAAGAATGTCGAGATATGGGAGGAGGCCAAAGAAGATATCAAAAAGATTCAGAGCCGTGATGGGTAGGAGAAGAGAAAGGGAAGGGTCAACAGCCACCAATCAAATCTCGCTTAGGTACTGAATAACTGCAGGACCCCATTCGTCTGCACGCTTGTATTGCGAAATATCCTTTGGGAACCCGTTTATAGCGCCAATCAACCGCTCACAAACCTCCTTCCCCTCTTGCCTAACTTGAGAAAGCGGCAACAAATATGTCCTTATGGTAAACACCATTGCTTCGGTCTTGGGAAGCTTTGTCAAGACTTGTCTCTCGCTTCTGTAGTGCACCTGTTTGTCGAAATCAAGATCCTGGTACTGTAACGGTTCCTGCTTCTGCCCCTCGGGCAAGTTGTGGCCCTTGTTTGCATCATCAACGTAAAACTTGGCGTGGGTCTGTATCGAATAGTTTGACCTCGTGACAAACTGCCCCGGCTTGACGCGGTTAAAGAATCGATTCATGGACAACTTGAGCTTTGATTCGTAGTTGGGAATGGGGTGGTGCACAAACGAAAGCGGCTTGTTGAACCTATCGCGCGGGTCAAACCCAGCGGCAAACCCAAACACGCCGCCCTTGAAAAAGTACTCGTCCCCATTGGGCTCGTGCTTTCGCAGCGGGTCCTTCAAGAGAATGATAAAGTCCTCCTCGATATTCTCCACAAGAAACTCTTGCGCCTTCCATGGGTCGTCAATGTGCACGGGGTACGTCTTGCCCGTGATCAAGTTGTGGTACTCTGTGTCCTTTGTGAAACATGTGGGGTACTTGTCGCACATGTATTGCATGGCGGTGTCGTAAAACTCCAAAATGGCAGGGGTGGCTTCCGGGGTAACAAACAAGGTTGAACGTCTCAAGTCCTTGTCCACAGGGTAGTCGGGGTGGGTGTTGTGCACAATCTTGGTCTTGGTTTCGATGCGGTGCAAATATGTGGGCTCAATGAGAAGCCAGTCCTGTGGGTCCAACGTCCGTATCCCCATGGTGAGCTTGTACTCGGCATTCTTGAATGGGTACGATTTCAAGGGTGGGGTTTCATCCCACTTGAAATCAGCCACGGGCTCGGGCTTGAGCGGCGTATACTCCTTTTCGTAAATTGATTTCTTTGCTGCAACGTTGTTTTTGCTCTTGCTTCTGGTGAGAAAGGATACCGCAAACAAGACGGCAAGGGTGACTACAAACACAACATAGTGGGCTTCCACCCCAGTGAGATTATAGATGTATGAGTCAACCGCGGTGGTGTTCATCAGTGTGGTTTGGGAAGTGTAACTTGGAGTGTAACTTGGAAGGTGTAACCAGGAAAAGTATTGCCTGAGGAAGGAATATCTCGACAAAGTGGATCTTGTGAAGGTTTTGCCTACGCTTGGCAATGTCGACAGAAGGAGATTCTTTATGAGTCTTTCCCCCAATCTTTTGCTTCCATTTTTTTTTTCTTCTTATTTTTGGATCCTTTCGCTTGCAGCCGAATTTGGAAAACCAAAGCGAGTGAAGCGCCGGGCATCGCTTGCCGGTGAACAACAACAGTAGCATTGTCACACACACACACACACGCACACACACACGCACACACACACGCACAAACACTCACACTCACACACAGCACAGGGCTTATACATGTCCAGCCATGGCAGAGAAAGAAAGAAAAGAACTGGGCACATCACCCCATCATACTCACGACGCTACCAATCTATACCAGCCACAGCATCCCTTTCCCTGATCGGAGTTTCCCTCCACCCCCTGCCTTGAACAACAAGAAACAAACACTACATCGCACGGACTTGAGGAGTTCCTTACAAGAGTTCCTTATAACAGATCCATGTTCCAAACTTTGTTTCCTTCACACGACCACATCGGCCGCAACTTTTTTTTTTTTTTCAGTGCCTGTGCTAACCACCCATCACCAACCCCATCACCAACCCCATCACCAACCCCAGCTTTTTTAAATGACCGGTTCTGCTTTCTTAGCGGCCAAGTACCTCGGGCCAGCCAAACAGACTGAGTTGGTAGAGACGCTAGCCACCGCCATTTCAAGCAACCAGAGCGATGGCCAAGACATTGATGTATTGACCGAGTTGCTCAATGGCTTTGACTTGAGCCAACATGCAGAAGTGTACCACAACATTTTAGAGTATTGCCAACTGAGTTTATTAAACCAGAACAACCATAGCCTGATTTTGAAACTAATTGACCAATCTCGGCCCTTGAAGCAAGAAATGCTTGAACATATTGCCGCTCTTTTGCGAGGTTTCATCCACAAACATGTCAACTACTTCCAGCCGCGGTTCCCTCACATTCTTGCATTGCCAAGCGCCAGTGTCAATTCCGAGCTCAACCACGACGATGTGGCAATTGTCTTTGAGTTTTTGAAGGAGCTATTCACAAACTACTCTATAGAGTCAGATGCCGGTCTCGACGACATACTACTCTTTTTCCTCGGCATCAACGACGACACCATCTCCAACTCCATTTCAAAGTTGTTGCGGTGGCGGATTGGCCCCATTGCCGAGAAAACAAAAAACACCACCCTCGTTTGGGACATTGATTTCACCCTTGAGTCGTGTGACCTCGTGTACCACAAGAACCACGCATACATCCTTTGGTTGAGGTACTTGAACAATGCCGTTGTGCGGGCAAGCAGCACCTTCCAGCAGCAGATCCTCCAGCAGGACGAGTACTGGTCGGTGTTGCAGCGGGGGTTGATTAGTGGCGCGCACGAACAGCGCAAGTTTTGCCTCTCCATCTTGGCGCTCTCGGTCAAGTCCATGACCACGTCCTTCAGCAACAGCTACTTCTCGTGGGACTCGTCCAAGCGGGAAGAGTACTTGGAAAAGTGGGGCCGGTTCATCACCTTGTACGAAATCTTGGCCATCGACACCTCGTTGAACCAAGCCGAGGCCGGGATACACGACATTACCGACTTGATCTCGCCCGATTCTTTGGTACACCCTTCATGGGGATGGTGCCTTCTTTCCACCGGGTTCAAAGCCACGCTCGAGTCGGTGAGGAGGTTCACGTTGAACAAGTTGCTACTCGCCATCCCCTTGGAAAATTTGTACTTGATCAAGCATGGGTTACCCTTTTTGCGGTTGGCGTTTTTGCCGAACCTAAT
The DNA here is from genome assembly GCA_030579015.1 of Zhuliangozyma blackwelliae. Lineage (NCBI taxonomy): Eukaryota > Fungi > Ascomycota > Pichiomycetes > Serinales > Debaryomycetaceae > Zhuliangozyma > Zhuliangozyma blackwelliae. The sequence goes on along the minus strand of JAKTZW010000405.1, from coordinate 27,054 downwards.
GGCTGCCAGCAATTTTGCAATCACCAGGAAAGTCAATGGGGATGTTGAGTGCGAGTATGCCACCGTGCTTAGCCGGTTCATTGCCAATATGGTAGCCAATTTGCAAACGGACCAGGAACACCGCGACGTGGCGCTGGCGATATTGGACGTCTTGGCCGACTACAAGGACTCGTTTGACCCCGCGAGGTTGATTGTGACGCAAGGGTTGTTGGATGGGTTGGCCGGGAAGCGGGTTTTGCAGTACGGCGTGCACGACAAACCGTTGTTTGCCTTGATTGAAAAGCGATCCCAGGGCGCCATCTACGAAACCTTTAGCAAGTGCGTGTGCTTGCGATTGTTGTTGAACTTTGAGTTGACCGACATCAGCGCCTTTTTGTCGGTGTTGCACCGGTTTGTCAAATTCAATGGCTTTCAGTTGTTGCACGAAAACTTGGCCTCGTTCCAAAAGTATATTGAACATGTAAATGTGGCTCAAGTTTTGGGTACCGAGACGGAGATTGAACATAAAGTGCTACTCGTTGGGTTATCGGCGCTTGACTTGAGCAAAGTCGAGGTTTCAGACGTATTGGTGGCCAGGCTATTGGAGTCTGGGTTCCAGAATGGATCTTTGGAAAAAGAGGCGGTGCTGCGCCGTTTGATCAAAAAAGCCGCTGCTGCTGTTTCTGTTTCTGTTGTTGCTGCTGATGCTGATGCTGCTGCTGCTGGCGTTCCTGCTGCTGATGTTGATGCTGCCGATATATGCCGGGCAATGTCCCACGTCGATTACAGCAAAGCCCCATACCTTGTCCCACTGGACACAAGCATTCTCAACCTGTTGTGGCAACAAGTCGAAGCCGACTTACAGTCAACCAGTCACCATAGCTTGGAGCAGGGGCTCGACAAGTTCCGCTTGTTCAACAAGTTGTACGATGCATCCAGCTTCCAATTCGAATCCCCCCTGACGGTGTTGGACTTTTTCCGGCTCATTTTGAAGCATGGCAACGAGATCTCCAAGTCTGTTCGGTACTTTTACAAACTCAAGGAAGAGATTATGGGCGAGTACTTTACGGCGTTGGAAATATCGAGCCGAAAGCAGCCCATGCCCCATGTGCTCCCATCGATACAAGTGATGAACCCCAACACGACAAATGAAAAGTCCAACTACGCCATGGTAAAGACGATTCAAAACTACTTGGACAGTGCCAGCAACTCAAAAGAGGTTCCAGCCGTTGCCGAATTGCTTACAGAAATGTGGTTTAATTTGGTGGCGTCAAGGCTACAGCTACACGACAGGAAGTTGCACTTGCTACTTATAAAGACTTTGGTACACCCCAGAATCATATTTGATCCCGACTCGGTTGCCATTCTTTTACAGCAAACCCTTTTCCAGTCGGTGATTGAGAATGCCAATGGCAGGAGAGGGTTGTTGCCGCAATTGACTCAAGGGTTTTGCGACCTCCAGATTGCCAGTGCCAATGAGTTTGAGCAGTTGCATTGGATGCCGGAAGTGTTGATCAGGTCGTTTTTGTTGTTCCAGCCGCAGGATTATTTCCAATTGGAGTGTGTCATGGCAGACATTTACGACAAGGATGTTGCACCAGGTGCTGCTTCCACTCTATATGAGCAGGTTTACGGCGTCGAGGAAGTGGCGTCGCGCATCAACTTGATGGCGTTGTTCAATTCCATCAAATCGCGCGCATTTGCCCAGGAAATCTACAACTACATCATTAGCCACGAGCAAGAGTACAACTTGTTCAAGCCGGCCAAGTATGCCGACTGCCAGGAGGAATGGACAAGAATCCAATTGTTTAGCATCGTGGTATCTCTAGTGGACAAAATCAACGTTGACGTGGACCTTATGCTCAAGCTTGTCACCACCGAGCGAAGTCCCCTTGTGAGGCTGTACGTTGAATGGATCATTGCGTACAACTTGCTCTCCAGTGAAGCATACACGGAAAAGATGTTTACATTGTTGATTGATGAGATCTCGGGGTTTAAACCGGCAACAATCACGTCGTACCAAAGAATATTGTACTTGATGATTCGCGAGGAACAGTCCAGCGCCAGAAAGGCGCAGTTGTTGACGAGGTTTTTGAATGTGGTGATTCCGGGTGCCACTTCGAGCAAAAAGGCCACGCGCCACTTTTCGCTTTCGTTAATCACCTCAATCCACGCCGAGATCAACAAGAACGACTTGGTGTTGGACGCCAACTTGGTGGAGATGGTCACCCATATGTACAACACGGCCACTTCTTCGGACTCGTTTTACCGTTACAAGAGCGGCGATGCCCTTCTTTGGAACGTTACCGGTGACCTCACTCTCGTGGGGATATCCGGGGGTGTATTGTTGAAGTTGTCTGACAGACAGGATCTCGATATCATCACCAAGGCGCAGTACACCCAATACTTGTCTCCAGACCAAGTTTCTATGCTTGAACATCCGGTTGGTGAGGATGAAACCGACTTGCTGACCCGGGGACGAAAGCACCACAAGGACTCGGCCCTGGACGAGGAGAATGCCCTCGCCCCGCTCGCGCCCTTGCAAACCAAGTCCGGGGCATGGACGTCCATCATGGATGTTGACGAGACAGCGAGGGGCAAAGACATTGTGCGCAGCGATTTGATTGTTGTGGCGTCGCTCGTGGACAAGCCCCCCAACCTTGGCGGGATCTGTCGGTTGTGCGACGTGCTTGGCGCGGGGCTTTTGACCCTCCATGATAACGAAGTGAAGGAGCACCCGCAATTCAAGGGTGTTGCTGTGACAGCCGACCACTGGATGCCGATGGAGGAGGTTAGGTTGCAAGATATACAAGAGTACTTGGTGGCCAGGAAACGGGATGGGTACACCTTGATTGGGCTCGAGCAAACCGATAAATCGGTGCCATTGAACCACGAGTTGAAGTTTCCCAAAAAGTCGTTGATCTTGTTGGGCAAGGAGAGGGAGGGTATTCCCGGGGAGTTGCTCGCCGAGCTCGACTTTTGCGTCGAGATCAAACAGGTGGGGGTTATCCGTTCGATGAATATCCAAACCGCCACGGCCATCATTGTGCACGCCTATTCGACGCAACACTGTTGATTGGGGGAGCTGAATATACATACATACTTTAGAATCGCTTCCTACATACACACACTCAAAAGATAGACTCGCTCTCTACATCCTGCTCGACCAACGTGTCCAATGCTTTAACAATCATGGGACAAAACTTGTTTCCCATCGATATCGCCTTGAGCAATAACCCTTTGTTCAACCCTTTAAAGCTCGAGTTGCTCGAGTTGGTGCAGAAATTGGTGTTCAACACCGGCGTAATCACCTTGCCATTGTAGAAACTAAGAACAATGCCGTTTTCCAAAACCTGCTCCTCTTCAACCGAAGGGTCAAAAAGCAAATTGTCCCCCACGACGCCAACAGTTATGAATATTGGCGGCTGGAAAGCGTAGCCTATGGGGCAAGATTCTTCAATTAGCCTGGCATTGTCCCAATCGTCAGAAAAGGTGGGCTGCTCGGCAACCTCTTCGTCATTCACATCGCTCACGAGCAACGGCAACCTTGTGGTTTTCAACGCCAAATACGTCGTCAAGCTCAAAAGACTCAATGGGTACGACAGGTGGCTCACCACGATGCAATCAATGTACAATTTGAACGCATACCGCTGGGTCAATTTCAACGCATCCACAGGAAAGTTCTGGTGCAATAGGTTCACCATGTTGAATTTCAAGTTGGAGACAAAGTTGGAGTCGTCGCGGAACCCCACCACGTCAATGTCAGCTTCAACCAAGTTGGGCTCGTCGGCTAGAACCACCTTCAGCTTCACGCTCACTATGCATTCGCTGCCCTCTGGTAGTCTGATTCGTGCTGACCCGTTGGAGGAGGGTAAAAACGACGTCTTGGCTTCAAGCGGGCGGTATTGGTGGTCGGACCTGGAGTCTGGTCTTATTATGGGCTGCTGCGACAAAGAGTCGTATAGGTACGACTTTTCAGCTGGCGATAAGAGCATGTTGTGAGTGGTGGTTGTGGTTGTGGTGGTGGTGGTGGTGGTAGAGATGAGGTTTTCGGGATGGAAAAAAAACAACACAATGGGCCTGGCGCTACCATATTCTTCAGCAAAAAAAAAGAGAAGAAAAAAAGTTCATCACATCAACAACAACAACAACAACCCATTCAATCGTTCTCTGTGGTGTACAATGTCCAGTTTATTTGGTCAACAATCGGGGTTGTTTCTGCAACTGAACCTTTCCCAGCAGCAGCCACAACAATCGCAATTTCCCCAGCTTCAACAAGCTCAGCAACAGCAACAACAGCAGCAGCAGCAAGCACAACAAGCACAACTGCAACAGCAGCAACAACAACAACCACCTCCACCATCATCATCACAACAACAACAACAACATCAAAATCCACTGCAGCACCCAGCATGGTTTCAAAACCAAAAGAGACGAACCATCCCCAGCCACCTCGTCCCCAAAAAGAAACCCTCTTTCCAGATCGCCCCCAACGCAAACAAGGCGGAAAAGCAATCGCTGTCAGCAGCGTCGTACGTCACCGATAACCGGTTCAACATTTTGAGCTTTGGCACCCAGCAGAGAAAGTCGCTTTCGGCAGGAAGCATTTTGGATAGGAATGCGTCGGCGGGGACATTGTTTGACGTTACCGAGGACGAGACGATGCACGAGGGAATCAACGACGTGGGTTCCAGTGGTGGCGATGCGCCCCGTATGAGGTCGCTCTACGATTTGAGCGAGGAGTCGGCGCCGCAGAAAACCGACGACAATGCCGACTCGTTTCTCAACAAGGACCCCAAGGGGTACGCCAATGTGTTTAATCGCAACGGGGCAAAACAAGCAGCCGCCACCACCACCACCACCACAAAAGAGTCAACCAATAACCAGTTGAAAAAGACCGAGGCGGCAGTGATTGTGTTTGGGTACCCAGAGTCCCTCTCGCTGCAGGTGATACAGTATTTCACCGGGATGGGCGACGTTCTTGAAAACTTTGACACCAGCAAGAAACCCGCCGCCGCCACCTTGCTCAAAAAGTCGAGCCGGTCGGCGGTGGTGCCTATTTTCAGCGGTCCCAACTGGGTCAAGATCACGTACGACAACCCCGCTAGTGCGAGCCAGGCGTTGCAGGAGAATGGGTCCGTGTTCAACGGAGCCATATTGGGAGTGGTGCCGTACCACAAGAGCGTGGTTGAAAAGATGGAGAGGAGGCAGTTGTTTAAGGACGAAGACATTGGCGGCGGGAACTTGGATGTGCCATTGTCCAAACCAGAACCTGCGGGGGGGAGCAACACCTCTCCCCCAGGCACGACGAATGGCAACAGCTCGTACGTCACGAGGTTGGACATAAAGGAAGGGGCGCAGTTTTTCTTGAGACCCGACGGCGTGGGGCTGGAAGCGGCCAAGGACGAGGCCAAGAAGGAAAAGCTTGGTGTATTGGGGACATTGCTGAAGTATGTATTTGGGTTTCATGACCTATAAAGAAATGGCGATTTAGATAAAAGGAGATACTAGAGAACAGGTGGCTGAAGCATCCATTGTTGCCAGCCCACTATTTCCATTTGCTCTGTGATTGGTACTCTGGAGAACGTCTCGAGGGCGATTTAAGGGTGGACTGGGACGAGATTGGCCGGTGCGGAGACGGCGACCTAAACGTCCCAGTTCCAGCATCCCTATCCCTATCCCTAACCATCTGGGGTGAATGGTACTGCAAAACCGGTCTGGTTGGCGAAAGTCGTTGCGGGGAGAGCCTCGACGATAGCACGGGCTGGGTACGCTGCGGGCTTGGTGTGCGGTGGAAACTAGGCGTGTACGGCAACGACGGCGAGTTCTGGTGCGACCTCAATGACTTGTTGGGGCTCGCGGATCTCAACGACGGCGTGAGGAGCCGCGGGTTGGTGTCGCGCTGGTAGGGCGTTGACGCAAAGCCGCCGCCGTATTCCGACTTGATATACGGGTCGCGTTGTATGTGTTGTTGTACGTGTTGTTGCTGTTGGTAGGGGTTGCGCTGGTAGTGCAATACGTCGCTAGGGTCAAACTCGCTTCTTCGGTCGTAGTGGGCGAGGCTATCATACACGCTGCTCCTTCTGCTGCTCAAGGCACTATTCAACCGCAGGCGCGCCACCGAGTGCGGGTAGTGGTCCACATACACCTCTTCCGGAGTCGGCTTGCCGTACTCGGTAACCGGTTTCCCCTTGACATCGTGCGTGGTGAATGCTTTGGACTTTGTGAATGAGTGCGGCTTATTGTCAACCAACACCGAGGAGTAGAACGGGCCCATTGTGGCGTCCACCTGCGCGTCCCTTTTGAGTATATTGGTCTTTGGCTTTACAAACTTGTTGTTGTATTCGGAAAACATCTCCTGGTAGAGAATCTGCTTGTCGTCAACCAACGTGAGGAACTTGTCTATCCAGATATAGTTGAAGGCGGAAACGGTGGCCACGAGAAGAATCAAGTGTAGCAACGATGTAGTGGAAATCAAGGCGTGGATCATGTACAAGTTGATTGGATTCAACGGGATGAACAAGTAGAGGCAGAATTTGGAGGGGTTCCATATATCCAACTGCCAGATTTCATTCTCGCCGATCCGCTCGGTTGTATCTCCCTCGTCGTTGTCCTCATCTTCATCTTCATCTTCCTCGTCATCGTCTTCCTTGGTGAAAAGCCGAAAGAGGAACGCAATGGCTTCGAGGGTGTAGGAGAGTTGCTCCATAGACGATTTAAACACCGACTTTGACCGTGGCTTTGTCTTGCAGTACAACAACCCGTAGTTTCTCTTGCTGCTAAAAATCATAACAGTGTTGATCACAGTCGATACAATAATGATGGTGTTGACGATGCTCAACATCCACAACACCGTCGAGGTCAATGGCGTTTGCTGCACCACGCTGTGGACTCTCTCCTGGACGCTGCTCTGCTGTTGCTGCTGCTGCTGCTGCTGCTGATGTTGCATGCTGCTCTTCAATGCCTCATACTGGTAGTAGTCCGAGTTGAACAATATATTCTTTGACCTTGAGCTTATTGAGGTGTAGTAGTTGAGCACCGATTGGATAACCAACGAGGCAGTGGTGGCGGAGATGCCCAAGGGTAGAGCTATTGACGTGGTATACTCGTCCCAATCTATGGAGAGTCGGATCTCGTTGACGTAAAGCCAGGTATCAAATGGAAACGCCTGTATTTTGGAAACCAACGACTGTCTCCTTATAAGCTTCTTTGCAGAAGACGACGACATGTGGTTGCTTGTAGCAGGTTTGTGGGTGTTGTAATTGTTTTGTTTTGTATTGTTTTGTTTTGTTTTGTTTTGTTTTTTGGTAGTTGCGCGTTGGCAACAAACAACAGCAACACACACAACAAACAACAACATCAACAACATCAACAACATCAACATGACGGAGGTTGAGATTGAACAGCTCAAGAAAAAAAACCAGCTGTTTTACGAAAAGTTGAAAACTGCAGTGAGGTATAGCCAAGACGCTGGCGACGATTTGATTGCTGATTTCGGTTCTGGAGACGACAAGAATAGTAGGCGGAAATGGGAAGACCTAAAGAAGGTGGTGGACAAGATCGACAAGAGCGAGTATGTCAGGGACGCTAATCCTGTGTCTGTATCAGCGGCAGCGGTGGGGGCGGCGGCGGCGGCGACGCCAAAGGTTGCAGTCTCCCCACTCGGCAGGCCGAGTGTTGGCCGCGACACAGTCGATAGTTTTGAGACAACCATAGAACTGCTTCGACGACAGCTTGCTGAAAAGGATAGGGAGATCAAAGAGAAAGATGAGGTTATCAAAAGGAAGGAGCAGGAGCGGCTCGACAATATTGACGACTTTCAGATGAAGGAGCACCGCATGATAACTGAGCACCGCAACAGGATAGAGCGGCTTACCCGCCAGCACGAGCTCAAGCTCGAGTCGTTACAACAGCAACAACAACAGCAGCAGAAGGCGGCCAACAACAAGAGCACGGAAGAGGAACTACGTGTAAAGTGTGCTGCCTTGAAGGATACAATCACAAAGTTGGTGGCCCGGTGTGACCAGTATGACGCAAAGTATGTGGCGATCAAGAACAAGTTGGAAGCGGCAAATGCTAGGAACCTCGCCTTGGAGGCGAGGGTCAAGGAGTTGGAATCGAAGGGGGCGACCACAGCACTGGTGTTACCTGTCGGCCCAACACTGGACCCAACCACTCCCAAACTCAGTGCCGAGACGGTATTTAAAGACGAGCCAAATGCCGATGAGTGTCATGCAATCATGACAAACGTGGAGCAGCTCAGTCCCGACGACGACAACAACGACGACGACACCGAGGCAATCATGAACTGGCAAAGCAAAGAGTCGTACGCGCGGTACAAGTGATTTGCTAAAAATACATCAATGTCAACAAAAGAAGTGCGACGCGTCTTGTGTATGGTTGTGCAGCTCATATAAGCGCCAGCTGCGCCTGCCAAACTACATATACTCCCGTCGCGGTTGAACGTTGTTGGCCCCTCACGCCATGTCCGTTACCGCCAAGCAGCTCAGCCACATTTCCGGCCAAAAAGAAAGAAAAGAAAGGAAAAAAAAATAGGTCTGGACCGGAGAGACTCAGCAGCTACTGCAACCAGCTGTGTCTAAAAATAAAGATCTGGGGTCATGGTGCTATAGCGCAGAAAAATCTCGCCACTATAGTGTGATGTTTGGAAAAGGCTAAGCATTTTCATGTCATCTAAATCCGCATGCCGAGAGGAAGGAGAATATCACTCTGGGCGTGGTCGTGTGTCGTTGCTAATGTGTCTCGCTCACCACTACCACTGGCATCGAGGCTCATCTGGCTAAAACTCTCGCAGTGTATAGAGAGAGAGGCGACAGCAAGCATTCCCAGAGTCTAGAATTTAGGGATACACTGCACCCCATTCTCCCTCCCCCCATTTCCCCTCCCCCCCCTTCACCCTCGTCATCCTACCCCATCCTGCCACTCCTTGTTGGCCAGAGCGTGTTGTCCTGTTTCTTGCTCGATGCAGTTGTCTGTTTGTATGGGGGGGTGCAGCTTCCTTCTTTTTTTTTCTTCTCTACTCTTCTCTCATTACGTCATTGCAACCTTTTGAATCCAAGTGACGCATATCGGAAACTGGGGGACGGGGGCAAAGGGGGGTGACACAACACCAATAGGAGTTAGGAGTCACAGGGAGTGGACGTGGCGTCAGTGGCTGCATTACATATATATAAATATCTCTTTCCTCTCTCTTGACTACTGTTTACCACCAACTGCCCAGCAGGCAACCAAACAATTTATAGAGCCAAGATCAGCCTGGCATTAACCTGTCAAGAATAAGCTTTTATTTTGTCACATCACAAGGAATGACAAATCTACACAATACACTGGCACACGAGCATAAGAAGCACCCCCTAATAAACACACCCATGGAACCAATACCCTCGTCTGTGACTGTGTCCTCCCAAAAACGTATCCCATCGCTAAGTCTCCTGCTCGGCTCGTCATCCACCACCGGGTCTGGGTCTGGGTCTGGGTCGGTATCCGTTTCGAGTCCTCCATTCACGCCACCTGCTCTAGGAATCTCAGACCCCTTTACCAACTACCGCCACATGGTTGGCTCGCCATCGCCCACCACCGTCACTTTTACCGACCTCCCGCCATCGATACTCAAACAAGACCCCGCCACCCTCGACCCATCAACCTTTGACGCTATTTTTGACGTGCGACCATACATTGCCTACACCAAGGAACGCATAAGGGGTGCCGTGTCGGTATGCGTCCCCACCACCTTGCTCAAGCGCAGCTCGTGGTGTCTTGATGACTTGTTGAACTTTATCAACCTAACCCCGGACACCAAGAGCAAGTTGACGCAAAGGATTCACCAAAATGATGGTGGCACCAAAGACGCCACCGAAAAGTTGAGGGTGTTGATCTACGACCAGGCCAGTGTACCTGGCTCCGTTTCGCTTCCCTTGTACCAAACCTGTACCAAGTTTAGCCCACACAGCGACAAGTTTGACATCTACTACCTTGAGCGTGGTATCCAGGCCGTGTCTTCCCCCGCCTTGTTGGAGCATACTGAAGTAGAGAGCTCAGGCCCCGCTCCCAAGCAAAAACAGAAACCTACCTTGGCGGGGTTTACGCTCCCATCAGCCACCAACTACAAGACGAAATTTGTCAATTCAATTAAAAAGAATATTCATGTAGACACTGGAAACGCCGGCACCAACAGCAACACCAGCAGCAACGCCAATTCAAACGCCAACGCTGCCTACCATTACCAATTACGACTTCCCGCCAAGGTTGACACTCTCCCGCCATGGTTGCAATTTATGCAGTCGCCCAACGCCGTGGATACGTTGTCTGCCAAGTTTGGCAAGATTGAGGAAACGGAAAAGGCCCGGTTGCAATCCATGGCGTCCAATTTCCAACAGCTGACCCAGGTCTCCGACACTGCATCCCCCTGTTGCCACCTGTGTAAGGATATTGACTTTCAAATGCCGCGCGGGGTGGAGTACGGGCAGAAGAATCGGTATAACAACATTTGGCCATACGAGCACTCGCGTGTCAAGTTGCACCGCAATGATGATGACGACACTAGTTTCGACGACGACGACTATATCAATGCCAACCACATCTCCACCCAACCCTTGCTCGCCAGCCAGTTTGAATACATTGCGACGCAGAACCCATTGTGCTCCACCATTGACGACTTTTGGGCCATTGTCAAGCAACAAAAGGTGCAGTTGATTATCAACCTCGACGGAAAACCATCAACATATCTCGACTCACCACACGTTCTCCACCAAGAGACAATCAAATCGACAAAGGAGTTTACCATTCGCCGGATCAATCACCACATTTACCATTTCCACTACTTTAGCTGGCCCGATTTCGGAGTCCCCAGCTCGTTTGACTCGCTCTTGGAGCTCATTAATTTCAAGGATTTGTTGTTTGCCGACAAGCAGTTGAGCAACAAGGCGATTGTCCATTGCTCGGCCGGGTGCGGCCGCACCGGGGTGTTTATCACCGTAGATGCCTTGATCCAGGCCGCCAAGAATGCCCAGAGTGTGGTTTTGCAATCCGACACTGATTTGATCTATAAGCTCGTGCAGCACGAGCGGAGACAGAGGTTGTCCATGGTGCAAAACTTGGACCAGTTTATCGTGTGCTACGAGATTTTTTTGCATTACTTGAACCGTGACGCGAGGGGGGAGGGGAAGGACTATGATGCCCGGACTACTGTGTCGAGTGTATTTGACAAGATTGCCTCGCCCAATTCTCCCTCGTGTGCGAGCCAAGAGGCGATGGATTACTTTAGGGATATGTCTCCTAGCTCCTTGGTCAAATAGAATACATCATCATGTGCTCACTCAAGTAGAATACGTCGTCACCATGTGCTCAGTCAAGTAGAATACGTCGTCACCATGTGCTCAGTCAAGTAGAATACGTCGTCACCATGTGCTCAGTCAAGTAGAATACGTCGTCACCATGTGCTCAGTCAAATAGTATATACATTCATCACGTGTCCTTGAAATGTCTCTCTACATTTTCAACATAGTCGATAGGGATACCAAACACGGGGCTCACCGCCGCGGTGTTTCCCTCGCCAGTGGCAGCAAACCTAAACGCCATCAGCCCAGCATCCTTGGTGGTGGTGGTGGTGGTGGTGACCTTGTACAAGTGCTCGCATACGGACAACCCGCAGATGGCATAGTTGGTGTGGTAAAAGTCGGTGCCCTTGCCGGGCTTGTCCCGGAACCCGGCACCCTGACAACACCTCAAGAGGTAGTGTTTCAAGGCCTCGCGGTTAAACAATTGTTCCCGGCCCACCAAGCACTCCAACATGGGGAAAAGCGCTCCCACCCAATAGGCGTAGCACGCATCAACGAGCTTGTTGGTCCTCCCATCCACCCCGCCCTCCAAGCCGTGCTGCCGGTGCACGCTCCACGAAACAAGACGCTCCACGTCAAACGAAAACCCACTGGGTGCATTGTTGAGGATAACGTACGATGCCAACGCGCAAAATGTGTACCCGCCGTGGGCCTCGGCGTTGGGCACGCCGGCAAACCCGCCTTCGTGCGTTTGACACAAGTCGAGCCAGTCCGACACGCCATCCACCAACTCTGGGGTGAGCTTGTTGAGCAAGCTGGCAATCACCAACACACAATAGATGGAGCGCGTGTCGCTCTCGCCGTGCTCGTGCATGATAAAGCTCCCATTGGGCTGCTGGAGACTCATGATCCACTGGTACAAGTTGTCCCTGATTTTGCCAAGTAGAGTGAAATTTTTCGTCAAGACAAGGGCTAGCACGCCGGCATAGGTTGAGGCAACATGCCCGAGCTGGTTGGCGCCGCCGGCAATACCGCCCCGGCCATCGTCAACCAAACACCTCTCGATCTTGTCATTGACTAGGGCAACCGTCTCGGGGTCAAGAGGCTCGTTTGAGATCATCGCGTACGAGTTCACGAGCCAGTACATCATCCACGGGTGGTTGGCGTCGAGGGACTGGTACCCCGAGGGGAGTTTGGCATTCAAGCTCTTGCGGATGTACGCGAGGTGAGCATCCTTGTCAAAGCGCAACTCCGGGTTCTCCTGCAATGCCTGGAGCACCGCCTCTTCGGTCTCTTCCTGAGCCTGCGTGGTGAGGGAGACGTAGTTATCCTTGAGGGGCGCAACGGGGTTCCATAAATGGTTTGGGTTGTAAATTGAGTTGAGCATATCGGACTTTGATAAAGTGGTTGTTATTTCTTCAATTGTGGTTGAGCGCTTGCGTCCAAGTAAACTGGATATAAACTGGGCTTTGGAAGCGGGAGATTGAGGCATGGCGTGAGGTGTGTTTCTGCGGGAGACTGCTACGTGGGGGGTGCCTCCTACCTCCGTTGCAGTGTGTGTGAGTGTGTGTGGGCTTCTCCATTTTTCTTGTCCTTTTTTTCCATCACTTGTTTTCCATATTGAGCCGTGACAATGTGGAGAAGGGGAGGGGGGAGGGGGGGAAGAAGTGATGTGCTTGTTGGTTTACCGGAGAAACACACTGCTATGCTGATACAATACGCTGACGCTAGTATCTGGAGGGCCAGCCAGGGCCAGGGGCGTAATGGCTCTAGGGTCGTCTGTTGAATGGTAAACCGACAAACAAAAAAAAAACGGTCAAACGAACCCATTGTCACCAATGTAGAGCTGATATATGTATAATCCACACCAAACCAGTCTCTTACCCTTTAACCTAAACACATTTGTCCTGTCCTGTCTTGTCCTGTTTGTCTTGTCCTGCCCTGTCCTCTCCTGTTGTGTAAACATTAGTTTTTATCAGTGGCAAAGTATTAAGCAATCTGCAGTCACAAAAAAACAAAAAACAAAAGGTGTATACACCACAGTCGCCATGTCGCCATTACCGGATTGGCTCGCTCAATACATCGCTCTACCATCGTCCGACTCCCGACAGGCCAGTCCCAGCCAACAACAACTACCTGGCGCCTACCCCGTCGAAACCCGCCCATCGACGCTGTCGCGACTACACGGCAGCTTAGGCACCGTTTCCTACTGGGTCAACTACATCATCATCAAACCATTGGTAATCACCCTCTTGGTGGTGTTCCGATGCTTTTCCAAGCTTATTGGCGTGATCTACTTTCAAGACACCCGCGACGAAGTCGCCAACCCCATAGATAAGGTCAACAAGTTCCTCCGCGTGCTTGAGGACAATTTGGACCCCCTTGACGAGACGCAGCAACTACCGCCCTTTTTCCAGGGGAGCTACACCCAGGCGCTCTACATGGCGTCGCAACGGGCAAAGTTTCTCTTTGTTTACTTGACAAGCCCGCAGAACGAAGGCGCCAATGGCATCTTTAACCAGGTGATTACAAACCCGGAATTTACCCTGTTGTTCCCCGCCAACCCAAACTTGCTTATCTGGGGCGGCGACTTGACCAACCCGGAAGCGTACCAGTTGGCAAACTCGTTGAATGTGACCAAATTCCCATTTTTGGGGTTGCTCTGTCTCACGAGAAGCACCACTATGACCCCGGAGGGCCCGAGAAAGACGCCGAGCAAGATCTCGCTCGTGGCCAAGGTGCAGGGGAACGTGAGCCACGGCGCCAGCCACGAGTTGATCCAGAACAAGTTTGTGAAAAAGATTCAAAAGTATGAAGAGGAGTTGCGGGTGATTCGGGAGGAGTTGCGGGACAAGCACATGAGCCAGGTGTTGTTGAAACAGCAGGAGATCAACTACCAAAGGAGTTTGGAAACTGACCGGTTGAAGAAGCAACAGCGGGAGTATGAGGAGTTGGAGAAGCAGTACTTGTTGTATCACGTGGAGAAGTACCGGCAGATGGATGAAGCCAGCGGCGCCAACACGGCCAAGGTTGCCATCAAGCTCCCCAGCGGATCGCGCATTACTGTGAATTTCCCTGCTGAGTGGACGGTGGAGGACATATTCATGTACTTGGATGAGCGCGACTTTGGGTACTTGGAACTTGACTCTACGTCTTTGCTCACCTCGGCTGAAGCCGAAGTCAAATTCAGAGACTTTACCAAGAGGTTTAATTTCAAGTTGGTGTCGCCATTGCCACCCCGGAAATCGCTTAACGAAATGAGAGACATGCAGATCAAGGATGTAGACCTTATTTATCCGAGTGGTTTGTTGATATTAGAAAATGTATAGTCCCTATTTACCCACCTTGCCCCTTTACTTCCCCACCTTTCCCTTTTTGCTCCTCTTTTTCTCCTTCTTTCTCAACCCCAAGAAGCCGTGCTTGATAACGTTTATATACTCCTGCCAGAACTGGTCCAATTGGTCGGTCTCAACCACAGTGGAAAGCTTGATCTTGTCCTTCTTGCTCTTTTCCTTTCCGTTCATCGACACCCTAATAAGGACGGGGTACGTCTTGTTGTTGTTTCCGAGGCCTTCAACCACATTCGATGGAAGGTCGTCTTGTATTCTGGCCGAGTCCTGGTCATCACCAGCTAGTCTCTTTTGCGTCACGTATACGGACGATTTACCATTGTTGGATGCCAATACTTTCGTAATCTCCTTGAGAAACTGGGCGTTGTCTAATCGTGCCATCGTTGGTTGGTTGATGAAAAAGCTTGATTGATGAAAACCTTTTGTTGAATTGGGGGGGTACACGCTGGTCACGTGATTGCTATTTTCCTGCTCTGGCCTCTGGGCTCAATAATGCCGTAAAATGCCAAGGCGCTGATTATGGCGAGTAGTACACGCCATTGCAACCGCTAGGGACACTGGCGATACCCCTTTCTTACCCACTAACGTGCCCACCCACTCGCTCCCACCTGAGGTCACTCCCCACCCCCCCTTCCCTTTGCTGGTGACAACTTCTTATCAGCGGGGAGAGGATATGACAAATCCAGATGAAACCAGAGGGGAGAAGAAAAAAAACAAAAACAAAAACATCTCAAAGGATAAGCAACAAAGATCTCACGACCCTGACCCTGACCCTGACCTAGAAGCGGGAGTGTAAAACGACGCTTTTTACTCCACCATGTTTACAGAATCACACAAGTCGTCGCACCTCCCTGGGCGATTGCTAGCACTAACCGTGTCGATACTCATTGCTTTGGCTTCGGGCACACCGTACCTTTATGGAGTCTACTCGCCCCAGCTTGTGAAGCGGGTAGGGCTCACAACCTCCGACTCGGCCACCATATCCCTCGCGACAAATTTGGGCTCGGGTGTTGGCGGTTTGCCAGGTGGGTTATTGATTGACCATTATGGGCCCCAGTTTAGCATTCTCGTGGGGAGCTTGTGCATCTTTGCTGGTTACTTTAGCATGCACAAGATCTACCAGAACAAGTACGACAATTTGTTGGTGATTTGTTTGTCCATGATGGTTGCTGGTTTTGGGTCAATTACGTGCTACTTTGCCACGTTGAAGGCGGCGCAGGCAAACTTCCCCAAACATCGCGGCGCCGCCGGCGCGTTCCCCGTGAGCGCCTACGGGTTTGGTGCTACCGTGTTTAGTATCATCTTTGCCACCTTTTTCAAGGATAACGCGGGCAACTTGTTGGAGTTTTTGAGTTTGTTTTGCGGGTCAGCGGCCTTTTTTGGCAGCTTTTTTGTCCACATCTACTTGAACCACGACGACGAGGATGAAGAGAATGTGTTGAGTCCGGATGTGAGGCTTGCAGGGGAAGAGCAAACCCACAGACAAGGACAGGAGCTGGCCGCTGAAATCGAGGAGGAGTTGGCGTTGCTTGACGAATCAGACGTGAGCACGGAAATTCAAGCACCGGCCCCCACTTCAATGACACGCCAAGACTCGTTAAAGGGGTCGTTTAGTTTTTGGGGCGTCGGCGACAGGACCCCAGTCTCATCAATCTTGTATGATAACGAGGAAACAACGTATGCAACCAGCCGCGAACCATACAAGTGGCTCCAATCGCAATCTCCGCTGGGGATTGGTGCGGTTGCACTCCAGCCAACACCGCAGCCGCCACGTCCGCAACAACAGGACGCCAAAGCAACACTCTCCCCGATACAGGTGATTCGCAATCTACTCACCGACAAGGTCTTTTTAACACACTACTTTATTGTCTCCATCTCCTCGGGGATTGGCCAGATGTACATTTTCTCCGTGGGGTTCATCGTCACGGCCCAGTTCTACTACGGCAAGGATAAGGACCTAAATATTCGTGGCGGCGGCGGCGGTCCTGAGATCCACGACCCGCGAGCCGCCCAGTTGCAGGCGTTGCAAGTGTCCATCATATCCATCGCCTCCTTTTCAGGAAGGCTCTTTTCCGGGTTTGTTAGTGACTTGATCCATAAAAAGTGGCACATACAGCGTCTTTGGATCGTCCAGGTCACGCTCGTGTTGCTCTGCGTCGGCCAGTACATTACCTTGTCGAATGTGAACCAGCACCTCGTGAGTGTGGCGTCGGCCATTGTTGGCGGCAGCTACGGATTAATCTTTGGCACGTACCCGGCCGTGATTGCCGACCGGTTTGGAACCAAGACGTTTAGCACCACCTGGGGGTTTCTTTGCACCGGCCCCTTGATCACGCTCTGGGTGTTGAACAAGTACTTTGGGTGGATATACGACGCCAATGTCAAGGAGGATGGCATCTGCTACATAGGGAACGAGTGTTATAAGGGAGCATTTGAGTTAAGTCTAGCGCTCTGTGGGGTTTGTTTTGTCGTGACCTTGATACTCATTTATATTCAAAGACGATAGGTTAAACTATATACACAATCAGAGAGCCAGTGGCCCAAAAAAAAGGAAAGAAGAATCAGTTCACATCAATCCACATAGTTGACGCTCTCCAAATCGATTTCTTTCAACAACCCCTGCTGGCGCTGGATCTTTGTCAACAATGCGTGAAAGAACCCCGACGAGATCTCGGCGTCGCGTATGGCCTGCTCGAGCTTCTCCTTTTCGTTGATTCTCTTGTCAATGCTGGTCTGAAAGTTGTTCATCACTTGTCTCGATGGGTAGTTCAAGACCTGGCGGCACTCGCGAGACACGCGCGACGAGTTTTGGTGGACATAGTCCAACGACTGGATCCGCTTCTTGATTTTTCTCGCCTGCTTACGTGGCAACGCATTGGGGATATCGCTGATCAAATAGTAGATGGCAAACCCACCCACACCAATGGCTAGCGGTATAGCGACTCTCTTCAACATGGATGGCGTGACATAGTGGCTAAACTGGTACACCTTGTGCACCAACGCGCCGGTGGTCAAGATCTTGCCCGAGGAGTACAACGTGTGGAGGGTGAGCTGGGCGGGGAGCTGGTTCTTCAATGCAACGGCATTGGTGGGTATCGACGTCAACATCAGCACGGGGTTAAAGTAGGCGATTTGGTATTTGGTGGCATTGACAAACCGCTCGGGCAACCCGATAAACATCAAGCACGACTCGACAGAGGGGTCGAAAAAGTCAGCAATCTCAATGGTGTCGTCGATGGATTTCCCAATGGTGTCCTTCTTTCTGGTGAACATCAAGTCGGCGTTGAAAACCTTGTCGTTCAAAAACTCCTCGTTCAAGGTTTGCTGGCCATACTTTATAATGTCATCGACCCGGCGCGAAGTCAACTGCTTGGCAAGGTCTTCGCTTCGGGACACGGCGTCGAGGATGGTGTCAATCATGGCCAACTGCGTCTCCTTGGCGTACTCAAACAAGTACTGCAACCCGTGGTACTTGACCACGGGCTTCTCGCCCAAGTTGTTCACCACCGTGAATATCTCCTTGCTTGTTTCGCTGTACACTTCGGTGCACGTAGTTTCAATAAGGGCATTGATGGTGTCGCCAATCTTGACCGACTTTGTCATCATCTCGTTGTACTTGGGGGCCACCCTTTGGTTCAACTCCTGCAACTTGTCGGACTTTTCGTCATTGTAAATCTTTTCGTTGATGTGTGACAATGTCTCCAAGTCTTGCAAAATGTTGGTCAAGTAGCTCTTTGCCGGTAGCAACTTGGAGATTGACCTCTTTTCCAAAAGGAACTTGCGCAACGACGCTTCGAGCTCGTCAAAGTCCGGGTTGTCATTGTTGTTGCTGTTGCTGTTGTTGTTGTTGTTGTTGTTGTGGCTGTCATCATCACCACCATCATCATCACCTGGATCATTGCCTCCATCAGAGGACACAAAGTGGACAAACTCCTTGGCGTTCTTGTACGTGTCGGGAGACAAGTTCTTGATCTGGTCCAAAATCTTTTGCTTGCACCGTTCCTTGTTTTTGATATTGTCAAACTTGTTGACAATGATAAACACATACCGCTTCTCGTTAGCTGCGGCAGCGATAAACTCCTTGGCAGAAAGCGTAAAGTGGTTCTCCGCCGACACCACAAACACCACCAAGTCAATCTCTTCCTGTCGCGAAAACACCTGGGTCGTCTGGTACGAGTCCATGTTCAACCCGGGAGCGTCAATCAACTTGATATCAATGACGCCGTTGTGGAGCAAACTCTCCTGGAAAGAGCGACGGTCCAACACATAAACCTTGAGGAGACTAAACCTGTCGCAATCATACACCAAATCCTCGAGGCTCTTCAAGGGGTGCACCTCGTACGTCGACGCATCCCGGTTGTTGTATTCTTTTCCAATCGGCACCGCGTGGACTTCCTCCAACCCGTTGTTCTCGCGCGAGGCATCAATGACTTCGCAAAAGACAGAGGTGCATGGCTGCTGGTCTTCCGGTAAGATCTTTCTTCTCAACAAAGCGTTGCAAAATGTCGACTTGCCGGCATTCAAGTCGCCCGTGACAAAAACCTTGGATGAAGTGTCGTCCACCCGGTCCTTCAAGTTCAACAAGTACTTGACTTGTTTCTGCAACATCTTTCCGAGCAAGGCAGCAATGGACTTTTTGTCCAACGTCGACAACTGCGACTCGTTGTGGCCCATCTTGAAGTTGAGCTTCAAAATCTTAAACTCGGGCAAGTCCTTCTCCTCCAGTATCTTGGCCTTGGTGAGGCTCTTTAATGAGCTGTGCTGTCTCACCAACGCCAAATGGGCCTTGGCCGAGTTCAACAACACGTTGTGGTCGTCCTCAATCTCGGTGGGGTAAAACACCGGCCTCTCTTTGTTCTCCTGGCTGACCTCGTAGATCAACTCGATGGTCTGGTTGATGCTCCGGTCCAATGCAATCTTGTTTTCGTTATAGTGGAGCTGCTGCACCAGCGCATCCAAATGTTTGTGCTGCTTCAAAACGGCTCTTGAAGAGCCTTCGTGCCCGTCAATCAACGTTTTGTCATCGTTCAAGTGCGACTCTCCGGGGACGTATATAAGCTGGGCTGGGTGTGGTTGTGCCCCGTTTATTAGCGTTTCCAAGTCGTCGTCTTTTTGGGTTTGGTCATCATCTTCTGGCTTGGGTGGTTTCTGTTTCCCGTTATTAAGGTCCAGATCTGAGCCGCTCATAGTGTTGTGTATCGTTCACTTGTGGTCAACTTAAATGGGATGATTTCGGTGGCACAATCGAGCGCTTGCCCTTTTTTTTTTTTTTTGCTTTTGCTTTTGTTTTTTTATTTTCTGCTTTTGCTCTAGTTGCTTTTTTGATTTGCCTTCAGTAAATAAACACAACGAGGAATATGGAGTGCTTTCCCAAATAGGAAGTCGACGTCTCGGCTATCTCCATCGATAACAACTATCAAAAGTGGTTTCCATCCCGTTACTCCTCCCTTCTCCCTCCATCCACAACCATGGTTTTAAAGACATTTGACGTAGCCGGCATGCCTTCTGTGGTGGCAGAGGTACTCACACCAGAGGCATTTGCTCCATTTGGCGGTGTAATCAGCGCAGACCACCAAATGAAGAACGCCCAAGCATCGTCAGCAAACTACGGAACCGCCACAAAGTTGCACAAGGTGGCGCCCATTGTCAACAACTACCACCAGTGTCCCAGCGGCCAGCCGGCGACTGCCAATTGGAACATTTTCCGGTGCATCCCCCCGAAACAGCTCCGCCACGAAACGTATACCGCCACAGTCCTTGAAAGACACCCATTCTCCACCCAGACCTTTCTTCCGCTTGGCTGCCAGGGTGAGACTGAGTGCTACCTTGTCATTGTTGCCAAGAGTGGGAGTGATGCTGACCAGCTTCCCGACCCCGCCACGGCGAGGGCTTTCATTTGCCACGGCAACCAATCGGTCACATACGGAGCCGGGATCTGGCATGCTCCCATGGTGGTGTTGAAAAATGTCGACTTTGCCGTGTTGGTGCATGAAAATGGGGTCCCTGAGGAAGATGTGCAAGAGTGCTATTTCGAACCGGGGTTCCGTGTATCGTTTGCCAGCAGAGCTCGGTTGTAGGGGCTCAGCTACGTAGTCATCTACGTGGTCATCTACGTGGTCATCTATAGATAGTCTAGAATCTCCTCAATAACCGTATTGGCATACTCTTCCCTTTGCTGCTTCGGTAGATTGCGCACATTGTCGCGGGCCAAATCGAGCTTGGCAAAGATATCGTCGAGGTTGGCCTCGTTTTGTAGCAATGCCTCTTTCATCCCCTCGAGCTTGGCCTCCTTGTGCTGCTTGTAGTCTTGGTTATCCACCAGGTCCATGTTTGACCACTCGTGGGTTTCAACAATCTCAACGAGCCGGTCTTTGCCCTGCTTTTCGCGAAACTCATTGACTCCGTGGGCGTTAAAGTCTACAAACTCAAACCCGTGCGTGGTCACCAAGTCCTCAATGTCTCTATTGTCATCCACCGGTGTATTGCCCGGGGTCGTCCCCACAACAACGACAAACCCGTCAACCTGTTCTTTCACATTGTCGAGGACGTCCAATGCTTGTTCAATGTATTGGTCATTGTCATTCACGTTGATGGTGAAAATCACCCCGTCAAGCACATCCCTCAACTCTTTAAACTCGTCGCTCTTGAACTCGTCTAGCCAGTCGCGTATATGCCTTAGCCGTTGTTCGGTGTCCTTTGTTGCTCCTGTTTCCTCTGGCTCGTCAATGAGGATATTCAACTTGGTGGTGTAGTACTTTGTTGATATGCTGGTCTTGACAATGATGCCGCTGTGAGAGCCGCTTGTGTGGTCAACACTCGTGCCCGCTATCGACTCGGCAACCCTAATCTTGCCACTATGCGGCGATCCCAATATTAGAATGTGGTTTGGTATTGCCATATTGGTTGTATGTAAAAGAACACCCAAAAAAAAAAAAAAAAAATAGTAGAAAAAAACACCTACAACAACAAAACACACACTCACACACTCACAGAACAAACCCACATGGCACCGGCTCAAGTTAATGGAAAGCGCGCCAACGGGCATGCCGCCATGGGTCTGGCGACCGCCACTACAAAACAGGTTGACAGTCTCCAGATTGAAAACTTGCTTCTCCGTGACGAAGACATTTTCCAAACCTCGCTAAACTCAGAGGACTATCTCGAGTCGCTTGCCCCGATAATCAAAGACGCCGTCAAGAGCAACGGCTTAAACGCCCTCATCACCACGCTCAACGACATTGTGCAGACCAAGGACGAGGAGTTGAACCAGGCGTCGATGGACTCGATGGGGGAGATCCAAAAGTGTATCAATGCCATTGACAGCATCCACAACGAGAGCAACGAGCTCAACAGCCAGTTTTTGGCCGTGAGCCAGAGCTTGAACAAGAGCGCGTTTGAGTTGATGTCGAGAAAAAAGAACTTTGTCAAGTACAAGGACGTTTGTGGCCGGGTCAACGAGACGCAGGTGGTGTTGAACGAGTGCATCCAGGTGTTGGAGTCGATGAATAAGATTTTGGAATTGATCCGGCAGACCAAGTACTTTTCCGCCTTGAAGCTCACGGACGAGTTGGTGAATATCCATTTACAAAACGTGCAAGACTTTAGCTTTGCGCGCAAGATTGTGGCGTCGATCCCGCACCTAACAAAGATGGTCAAGGACGACTCGTTTGAAAACTTGTCGAAATGGCTCTCGCTCAACTTGGAGCGGAAATTGGCCGCCATTGCCGAGAGCCTTTACGAAAACCTCGAGCGGTTGCAAATGGCCTGGGCCGGAATCAAGCAGGAGAACCCGGTGTTTTTGCCCTACAAGCTCAACTCGCCGGTGGAGATGTCGGTGCGGGACCCGGGGATGAACTACAGCATCTTTGACGACGAGACGTTGCAGATCCCGTTGAACAGCATCTTTGACGCCATCCTCGTGTACCAAACGCTCCACGAATCGGAGGCGTTGGCGAGTGCCTACCACAAGGAATGGATGAAAAAGTATAGCAGGATAATATACCCCTTGACCCCGGCCGCGGTGAACAAGAAGGACGTTGTTTTTAGCAACCGGGACTTGGACGAGTACTTGCGAAAGATTGCCGCGTTCTTCGTGATGGATAAGCAGTTGAACTTGGTGACCAAGTTCCAGCTCCGAACCAACCACCATGCCGACGAGCTCTGGATGTCGTACATCACCAAGCTCAAGCCGGTGTTGCTCTACAACTTGAAAAACAATGATTTTTACGATTTGGACGAGCTCAGCCTGTTCAAGGATATTGTGGGGGACTTTTTGCAGGTGATGGACAACAACGACTACAACGTGACGGAGCTATACGAGGTGATGATGACTATATTCAAGGACTATTTCGCGCCGCTCACGGTGCAGTCGTTCCGCAAAGAGTTTGTGGACTCGATCCAGTCTGACCATTACCGCCCACTAACGGTTGACTTGCGCGAAGACTACGACGCAATCATGTCGCGGGTGTGGTACAAGAAAGATGCACCCTTTGCCCCGGCAAATGTCAAGAGGCTTCCCGTGGTGTTTCCCTTTAGCGAGGACTATGTGCATTACTGTATCCAGATTCGGAAGTTGATCAAGGATATACTCCTGTTTATTGGCGACCATTACAACTATGAGACCAGCGAGCTAAACAACATCATCATCAACGATATAATCGAGGTTGTTCTTGGCAACCGGCGCGGCTACGGCATTGCGTTTGACCTCGAGGAGTTTATCAACAAGAACGACAACAACAAGGAAGTCACGGCACAGATATACACCAATCTCGAGTACTACTTGTTTAGTTTGTACGAAGTGGGCAAGTTGGTCAACCAAAGGTTGCGGCAGTTTACCGGGATGGGCATCCACAACATTGATGCCAACGACACGTTTACCCTTGGTGCTGTGGACACGTTCAACAAGCTCAAGAAGCACTCGGAGGAGACGATATTCAAGATGGTTGACACCAAGGTGAATGAGTTGCTCGACATGGTGGAGTACGACGAGTACTTGCCCATGGAGGAGAGCCGCGAGGCCAACTTTGCCGTCAAGGACTTTGCCATGTTTTTGGAAAACTTGTTCACGTCAATCTTTACCAACTTGCCGTCGCAGTTGCGCACGCTCGGTTTGTTCCGCACGTACGACTTTGTGTCGGAGCACTTTATCAATGTGTTGAAGGGGGCGCAGGTATACAACCGGGCGTTTATTGCCAATTTCGACCTCGACATTGTGTACCTCGAGCGGTCGATGAAGAACCTCCATGGCGAAATGGACAATGGCAGTGGAGGCACGGTGGCGCTCGAGTCTACATTCACCGAGTTGCGACAATGTATTGATTTGCTAAAGTTGGAAAACTACGACGACTTTAACAACTCGAGCTTTAGGATGCGCCATTTTGACCGCATCAAGTACGAGGATGGGTTGAAGTTGATATCAAAGATGCGGCAGAGACCAACCACTGCTGCGAGGGTCGGCAGTCCGTTGTTGCTGGCGGAGGCCAACACGTCTGCCGCCAGCTTGGAAACGTCGGCGTCCAAATTTGCCCAGTTCACCAGCCGGTTCAAGGTGGGTGAGTGATGAAGCTATAGTCTAGCAGTAGCCCGCGTGCACGTTTTACCACCATTTATACCATCTTTTGTTTAGTTTCGACTTTTTCTCGTCAACTATAGTCTGGATAAGGGCCTCCAATTGGGTCGACTCTGCCTGTAGTCTCTTTTCCTCTTCCCTATACTCCAAGTTTGTCCATACCGCGTGGAGAAGAAAGTACGTGCTGAGGGATATCGCCAAGGTGTTGAACATGGCATGGCCAAACTGCGACAACTTTGGTTTGGGAGGTTGTGTTTGTGGCGGCTGGAAGTTGATTGTTGTGGAGTATGTCCTGATGGGGAGTCTAACGATTGATCTGCGGAGCATGGGGTAATAGTGCTGTTGATGGTTGTGGAGGTTGATTATTGTGGAGGTTGATTACTGTGGAGGTTGATTACTGTGGAGGTTGAAAGTCGTGGAGGTTGATTACTGTAAAGGTTGAGTAGTCTCCTGAGGTGGTTAGAAAATTTTCCAGACCCAAAAATGGGGTTTGAAAGAGAACAAAAAAAAAAAAAGGGCATTGAAAAAGTAGAACCATAAATTGAACAAGCAAAAGATGATGATGGGAATTAGACTCACCAGTGCGGCCAGGGTTGTTGTTTCGCGGCGGGTGATTTCGTTTCAGTGTGGCAGCTTGCTCCGGGCATTCCACACCACCAGCGGTGTTTTACAAGCCCGGCCCCTGCAACAGCCGACTCCCACCAGTGGTGACCATACATCCCCACCGGTTCGGACCAAAGAAGAACGCGAGCAGATCGATATGCTCACTAGAGAACGACTCGATCGGCTCACCAGGGAGCGGTACGAGAGGCAAAAGAGCAACAACAGGACGGCGGTGTACTACTCGGCCTCGCTCGGGATTGTGTTTCTTGCCCTCTCATTCACGGCCGTGCCCATCTACCGGGCCATTTGCCAGCGCACAGGGTGGGGCGGGATCCCCATCACCGACTCGGCACGGTTCACTCCCGATAAGTTGATCCCCGTTGACACCAACAAGCGGATCCGGGTTCAGTTTACGTGCCAGTCGAGTGGGATCTTGCCGTGGAAGTTTACCCCGTTGCAGCGGGAGGTGTATGTTGTTCCCGGAGAGACAGCGCTTGCGTTTTACCGGGCCAAGAATGTGTCCAAGGAAGACATTATCGGGATGGCAACCTACTCCATCACCCCCGACAATGCCGCGGCGTATTTCAACAAGATCCAGTGTTTTTGCTTTGAGGAGCAGCGGTTGAGTGCCGGCGAGGAGGTGGACATGCCGGTGTTTTTCTTTATTGACCCCGAGTTTGCCAAGGACCCCGCCATGCGCAACATTGACGACATTGTGTTGCACTATAGTTTCTTCAAGGCGCACTATAGCGACGGCGAGTTGGCGGCGGTGCCGGCTTCTGTGCCGGTGGGCCAGGTTGAGTTGAAAGCGAGCGTGGTTTAGTGTAGTGTGGTGTTGTGTGGTGTGCATACTTGTAAATAGATGGAATGTATGTCATGTGGGCAGGCGTGAGCTTGATTGGCTGGAGCTGTCTCTGGAATTACCAACCGAGAAAAGACGGCAATGCAAGGTGGAGCCAAGAAAAACGCTTTGTCTAGGCAATTAAGCTAGCGACCCCTTCCCCCCCTGTAATTCCAAGAAAACGCTTCGTCTTTGAGCTAGAACCCCGTAGTACCTACTGGGTACTGTGGTGTGCTTATACAGTGGTGGAGACAAGCTAGTAGATTGACACGGATCTCGCCTGTACTCCAGCTGGGCATGTTTATTACAATTTTGACCAGAATATGAGACGAAAGAGAGGGTGATGACGCAGAGGGGAAACGCCGCAAACAAAACCAGGCTCATCGCAATTGGGCCGGCACCAGAGTCAAACAGTAAATACAGAGGTTAGGAGGGAGGAAAGAAGAAGAGGAGGAGGAGGAGGAGGAGGAGGAGGGATAAAACAAAACGGGTATAACCGATGCATTGTGTGGTATTGTTGGTAGCGTGGTTGT
The DNA here is from genome assembly GCA_030579015.1 of Zhuliangozyma blackwelliae. Lineage (NCBI taxonomy): Eukaryota > Fungi > Ascomycota > Pichiomycetes > Serinales > Debaryomycetaceae > Zhuliangozyma > Zhuliangozyma blackwelliae. The sequence goes on along the minus strand of JAKTZW010000405.1, from coordinate 883 downwards.
GAGGTACTGCATATCGGGTACCACGCTTTTTTTACAGGTTGACTGATTTCATCTGATAAAAAAATGAGGCGGTGAAACAGCAAGCTTTTGAAACTCAAAAGAAACCCGGCAGCTGGCGGGGGGGAAGGAATGGGGGAGAGTGGAAAGGAGAGTGGGAAGTGGGAAGTGGGAAGTGGGAAGTGGGAAGTGGGAAGTAGAGTGGGAAGTGGGAAATGGGAAATGGGATGCGGGAAGAGATTGACAACAGAGAGTGCTAGAAGCAGCCGAGCAGCGGCAACAGGTACCTCCTACTGCAGAATTGTTCTATGCAGGACTGTCAATAACAATTTCTGACGGCCAATACCATTGAATATAATTCTAGTGGTTACAGGTAAAGTACCCTTGCCAAGAATACAAGAGATGGATATTCCACTGCATTTGACAGAAGTTTCTTATCGGAGTGTTGGTTCTTGTAACAGAGCCGTGGGTATATAGGTACCATGCTACTTGTCTCTTGCTTCCTCTGTCCTTCCCCCCTCCCCCTACCCTCCGGCGATGACTTTTTAATCTTTTCCATCTACAGGGCTAAGCCATTTGAGTAAAGAGACATTGAAATTGATGCCGCGTGGGGTGTAACACCCAACTGGCTTACAAATTGGTTAGTAACCCAAGGTCTCTTTTAGTCAGCCTATTGTATGAGTTTAAAAATTTACAGTTTCATGTCTTTCCCATAGATCGGACCACCCGAACCAATCATGGGCAGAGGCTGAAAAACAGCAAATAGAGTTGATGCTAAAAGAAAGCAAGCTCCATTGGAACAGGAGGAAAGATAGGTTACAGTAAGAGGAACAATGCATGAGGAGGAGGGATAAGGAGCAGGTGTTTACCACCACAAAGTTCCGTA